>JAODAL010048428.1:0-29033 GCA_025379985.1 Phyllomedusa bahiana | reverse complement strand
AGCCCCGGGACTAAGCTGTATTCACACAGCTAAACTAAACTGATCAACATGTGCCAACTACTTACCGCGTTTCACGGTGATGTGCATCTGTCCTCACCATGTATATGAGAGAACTCGGGGTGCAATGTATACACCATTCACCACCTTACCAGTCAAGACCTTACAATATAAACCAGAATAAACCTTACCTGTTTTAGGTCAATTAGGATTACCAACATTATTTATTTTTGTCAAATGCCAGAATAATGAGAGAGAGAATTTTTTAAGGCATTTTTATTACTTTCTGCAAAGTCAAAAGTTTACATACATTTCATTAGCATTTGGTAGCATTGCCCTTAAACTGTATGACTGGATCAAACGTTTTGGATATCCTTCCACAAGCTTCTCCCAATAGTTGGTAGGAATTTTGGAGGCTGAATTTTATTTGCACTATTTTTCAAAAAATATTTTTGATTTTGTGGGATATGGTGGACATTTTCAACTCTTTGTCTCTGGTGCCGTCTTCTAGGATAGACTCCACACCAAGGGCTCTGGTCAAACTCCAGCACCTCTCTGGTGGTGCAATTTCTCATGACCCAAGCTCCCTCTAACCATTGGTAGTTCATGAACTGGTAGGCCTGATCTTCCAGCTCCTTTTTGCGCTCCCAGATCATGGGACACAATGCTGGTCTCTGAGATGGCTTAGACCCAGCGGCAGTCTCATTAGCTGATTCAATTGCTGTGTCTTCGCCCGGCATCCCCGGTCTTACTCTTGGGGAGGGAAACTCCAAGTCCTCTTTCACATCATCTCCCCACTGAGAACAACTCGGCTCTGCCACAACTCCAGATGAGAAACACTTCTCCTCAGCCATGCTTAACACACTCTCAGCTGCTGTTGTTTCTTCCAGTGCTCTATACTTGACTCTAGCACCTCCCAGGGGCTCAGCTACACCTCTCACCTCTCAACTGGCTAACTGACCCAACTGGGCACTCCTTGACAGGGCTAGTCAAGGAGGCCTGCCCGTCCACTCCACCTCCACGCAGTTTCGCCATCTTGCCTGAGCGGACACCTTCTTTTTCACACTTGGGTCAGCCTGCTCAAACTCACTAACTGACCATTCTTGCTGGGTTTCTTCACCTGAACTTTCTCTGCCTTCTAGCCTGTGGTCTACTACTCTATCCAGCTACATATCACTCTCAGTCCAGTCATACTTGGTCCACACCAGACCCATACTGTGGGGTTACAAATGGTGTCCGAACCAGCTTTTCTTCTTTATTGGCCGTCTAACTCTGATCCCGAAACATTTGTCTTTGGTGGCACACCTGCAGACAGGGAGTCTCACTCTCCCACCATGCGGTGCCTGTCGGTGATCTTCTCCACTTCGCAATCCTTCCGACCATGCCAAATGTAAAGAATGCAAGTAGATGGTGTACATTGCCGATGATGGGTAGAGCAGACCTGAATGGGATGAATAGAAGTGGTGATCCGAATGGTGAACTGCCGCTTGTGAATGATAACAGCAAACAACAATGTTCCAGGAAAAGTTCAGACTTTTACTAATTGCTGTTTTAATTGTGGACATTACAGATCTTCTAGGGCAAGACACACTATGCTACTAAATATTACAGACACACCACTTTCATGAGTAACTCTCCTGACAACTTCTTTCATGATTCCAACCCAGTCCAGCTGAGCAGAATGCAGGCAACTGGCAATGAACCCATCACAGTCCAGCTGTGCCGAATGCTGACACCTAGCAATTCAGGACTCTACCACTCAGTCCTCTAAGGGACTTATTCTCTTCAGCAGTTCCCCAAACTGCCCACTTTAATCTCTGTGGTCAGTCCCATGCGGGGTCTCTCTCTCTCTCTCTCTCTCTATGTCTCTCTCTATGTCTCAGTTGACTCACTTCTTCTCTCGGTACCCCTTGCTTTACTGTTCTGTTTTTTTAGCTGTTCTGTGAGTGAGGTGTCTGCCCCAACCTGCCCTACCTATTGCCAGCTGATAGTAGGGTTTTGGCTTGCTTGGGTACAATGTGTAACTTCTGCAACACTCAACTAGAACTGAACTATGTAGAGCTGACAGGCTCCACTATTTAACCATGTACAATACTACTAGCTCCTCCCCTGTCTGCTCACTGATTGGCTGCTAGGCTGGCAGCACTGTCTCCTCCTTGCATTTTACACTGCAATGCTTTAAACCCTTTCCTGATTAAGTGGTGACACAACAATACTATAAAATACACTTCCCTTTTACCTGTACATATATTTGCACCCCAAAACATAATTACATATTTTCACAGGTTTACAAAGTCACATTTTGTAGCACCTTTCTAAACAATTTAGGAATTGAAAGTGGAGCGCGTTGTTTGTTTAGGTAGAACGGAGGGCAGTTTCACTGTACTGTGCATGTACTACAGGGACAGAAAAAAGTAGTAACCAAAAACGATCACAAACTTGCACTGGTGTGAAATCACGGGCGGGCCCTAACTTCAAAATTTTAACTTGTGTTCGAAATTGAGTTCCAGAGCGCGCCACTTTCTTTGAAAATACAAATACATTTTTGCTTATTGCGATTTGATGCATTTTTAAACACATGCATTTTTGATGGAGTTGGGAAATGCAGGCAATAACGCAACATGTGAGCCCAGCCCAATGGTTACGTTCCCATACTCTGCTTGGAGAGTATTGTGCACAAGTCCAATTCTAAAATATTGGCGATTTTGGCACTTGCTCAATGTAGAACAGTGTGTTGCTGCATGATATCCAGACGGCAGTGAACGTCTCTGTGGGCGTGCCGATTTTGATCCTGGTGCAGCAGGAGGTTCTAACTGAAGAAACCAGTGGTAGGTGTCTAAGGCCAACCAGTACCCTTAGTCACAAAAGGGGAAGAACCCTGAAAGAGCTAACAGGGAAATAGGAGATATTACTTGTGTATAGTACATGTATAGTATCTGTATGGTGGACCTCCGTAAATCAACTCCACTGGTGGGCCCCAAAAATCAACTCCACTGGTGGGTCCTAAGGATTAACTCTACTGTTGGGCCCCAAGGATCAACTCCACTGTTGGGCCCCAAGAATCAACTCCACTGGTGGGTCCTTAAGAATCAACTGCACTGGTGGGCCTGAAGGATCATCTCCATTGGTGTGCCCCAGGCACCCCAATCTGACACTGGCTTCAGGTAGGTGGCTTATTCTTTTAGACGAGATTCTAACTTGGCTTTTATGAGGTTTTTCCTTCAGAGGTTTCTCCCATAAGTTTCAGGACATTGCAGGTTGTATATTTGTTTGCTGAAGCCCACCAGCAAATATTGAGCCAGATACTGAGAGATACATTTGTTCTAGCCCTAATAAAGCCTTATGTATTAACGTATTCCCTTGCCTGAGACAGTGTATCGTGTCCGTTCCCAAAGGCCAAAAGGGGGGGTGGTGGGGGAGGGGGGGGGGGGGGGGGGGAGTCTATAGGATCACACAGGAAGCCATGCAGCTTCTATCATGCCAATGCATTTCTCATTGTATTTAGAAAAGCATACTCTGGAAAGACAACTCTGGAACCAAAGGTGATAGCCTTTCTGCATTGATGGTGTGATACCCTATGCTTGTTGTTGCAGACCCATTGGCTTTAACTTTTTCTATTGTGCATGATTTATATCAGTTGTAATATCCTGGTCGGATTCTATATCCAAATGTTATTGACTTTCCATGCCATTGTTTCCTTAATGCGGAAATCAAACATCGATAGTGGCAGATAAACGCAGAATTTTCCCAATACAAGGGATTTAAAATGCTGCATACATGTAAGCAGAGAACTGACATGGTTTAGAGTTCCACATATGAATTCAGCGAGAGAAGTGGATTAGCTCAGGCTGGATGAAAATGGCAAAATCCACTGCTACATGTTACAGTGCTGATATTAGATGATGTCTTCACATCAGATTTTCTGTACTGGCATGTTAACATACCCTATAACGAGCGCACAAGTGTTAGGAAAGTGTCAGCCAGGCCGAGACCAGCGAGAGAGCAGAGTTAGAAGGGGGTGATTGATTGTCCTCATTACAGAGGCTTATCTGTGGCGTTTCTTAAGCTTTCTCGTCCTTTCTAGCAGCTTACAGAATCCAGGGGCGGGTCTCATCACTGAGTAGCGGGATCTCTCACTCCCCAGTAGGCGTGTCTTCCCTCACTGTAGAACTAGGTGACATCATCATTTCTGTGTGACCCGTGGAAGGGAGATTTTGTCGCACACGCTACTGTCAGACCATCTTCGCGCAGTTGGTCAGTTCATTTATGCCTGCAGAGCTGTCACCGGAGGTCCCTCCACAGGAACGTCCTTGTGAAGACAGAACACCTTTAATGGTGGAAACAGTAATACAATAACAACCAGAAGATTTATGAACAGAATGTGAGGAATGCATTCCGGCCTCCCCCCGCTATTATATAGTGAAGCAGGCAGGGACAGGGAGCAGTTTCTGCATTTTCTCAAATTTCTTTCATTCAGTTTTCTATCAAGGCTGTAGAAATAACTGTCTATTCCGACCAATGTGTTCTAGGTTATCAACGGTGCAAGTTGGAAGGAGGTTGATAGCTCTGCAGGCAGAGACTGACCATGCAGGAGGTCAGCAGAGACTGTGACCAGCCTCTATGTATGTACGGGCTGAGACGTTCTACATGCGGGGGAGAGTGAATCTCTAGCAGCTAGAGACCTCCAGTAATTGCCCAGAGTATTTCCCTTATAGACACATAGAAAAATCAAATCACCACAAGGGGAGAAGGGGCATAGAAGAGCTCAAGCAGCCATATTACACAGGCTAGCAGGGGTGCTGTGAAAAGATTAATAGAACGACAGACACAGACAGGCAGCGCAATTACGCTCTCAGATGTTTGACGGACAGATCATAGGCGAAGAGAGTTAGGCCAGACAGCGCAATCACAGCACAGGGGGCGTGTCCCCATCCCAAGGCCGTGGTCTCCCAACCAGACTGACATGAAAAAACAGGCAGCCAATCACAGCAAGGAGGGCGTGGAACCGACCCGTTGATGCAGAAGTAGATCTACACCCACACAGATAATCTCAGTGGATCTGGCTCTACCTAAATGATTTCGGTAATAGGCAAACCAGAAGTTGACAAAACAGTGGGTTAGAGGTGTTTATACATACGCCAATCATAATATATATGATATTTGTAGGAAGAAAACTCCTTTAAGAGTGGTTCAACAGCAGCACATCCAGACCTCCTGCTGCTCAGCACAGTCAGCAGCACATAGACTGCCCAAGACTCCAGGAGCAGGCAGCAGTTGCCTTCCGCAGCACACCAGTGCCTCCAGACTGCCTTCTCCTTCAGTCAGTAATCCATGTCAAATACACTATGTTGTTAGAGACTTCAGGAGCCCGTGGCATGATGACAAGCAAACAATGCAGTTTTCGCTAGCAGTTGGCTCTAATGGGATCTTTCCCTTTACTACTTATGAAGTGACAAACAGTGCATTATCGTGCAGCATCATTCAGTCTCTCCTGCAGTGTTGATCCAAGAGATGTAACAGACCTCATATATGGTAAAAAACACTTTTCCTCATCTTGGCAAATACGGTAATAAGAATAATTCCCTTAATCAAACACCCATCTCCAGAAATTCAGTATCCATAATTTGTAATATTATACTCTAGAAAGTTAACCGGACCCCTTGTGGGTACTTGTAATTAAGTTGCCATGAAAACTTTCAGTCTAACTGCTTTCACAGTAAAGAATCCCCATCTACTGCTTAAATAATCCATTGCACTCAAGTGGTGCAGTTCAATTACTACTGAATTGTCCATTTTCTGCTAATGAAAGCACAGAGGAAAAATTTACGAGATATTGAATCTCTTCCATAATACTGCTTAATAACAGTTCTGTCTTGATGGTTTTTGGAAAGGAGGACTCCTTCGGTGTTAGATATAGCCATGAGGAGACCTGTGTGCATATGGTTTATTGTATGAATGTTGGAACCAATGGTGAAGCGCTATTGCGCCGGGATGTGGTCGAGAGGAGAGCCCTGTTATAAGGATCTGTAGGCATTGTAGAAGGGGAGGCAAATGCATTTAGGTAGCAAAACATCAGCGAGTACTGTATATTACAATGTCCAAAACTTTACAAAAAAAGCGAGATTAGATGCACGAAAGCATAGACAGTAAAGAAGGACCGCTTGCTGGCTGTCCCTTTTTAGAAGAGTGCTCATCTTCAATCAAGTATTGTGAGATGGCACAATTAAGGTAATTTAAGTTTAGAATACACAGCAGTAAGACAGTTTTCAGAGCATGATAGAAGTATAAATAACATATAAATATCAGTCCATAGAAGTTATGAATGAGATTGTGCCAGCGTGCGGTTTAAATAAAATACGCGATGAAGTTTTTCAGTCTCTGAGTGCAATTGTGTATTTGCCCATATCTACATTCTATCAAACACGTCATTTCTCTGCGCGAGGACATCTGCTGTAGTGGGCGATACCAATGACCTGTTATATACAAGCATTTCAAATATTTGTAGAAAAATATTAAAAATTAAAAACGGTCAAAACAACTAGAGAAAAGGATTATTTTGACACACTCAGCAGCTCATTTTACATTATTGCTGTGGAACAACATGCTCACACAACTGCTGGTTTGATGATCTGGGGAGTCATTGCAATCAACAGTCAGTCACTAGTACTGACAAGTCCTGACAATGTGCAGGAAAGTCCACAATCTCAAAAGAACTGGGCACTCGGTGTATGGCGGTGGGCGAGACGTTTGAAGAGCAATGTAAGACAATGAGGTTAGAAACAGATTCCCTAGCATCGTTGCAGTTCCCTACTTTTTCCCTGTTTTGTCTTTATTACATAATTTTCATATACAAACAAATGACCAATTCACGTTATGAATCCCTATCAGTCGTTTGTTTGATGAAGGGTGGTCTCTCTAACAGGGCCATTGTTTCAGCAGGATAATGCTCCCCAACACACAGCAATGGGTTCCCGGGAATGTCTCGTAGGACATTATTATCCCAACCACTTCCTTACTGGGATGCCCATCACCAGGAGTTGGTATTGGCAATTTTATTGGATGTTCTCAAGAACCGCTATGAGACCACTTGGGCATAGGCTCTGCGCTCCGATCCTACCAAATGGTACAGATGTGCATGCCCATGTCATACAACATTTAGTAGTGCCATTCGTCACAAAATGTCTTTTGCAACCTGAATGCCCAACAGTATCTTATCTTGTATCCAGGCACAAGGGAAGCCAACAGGGTACTAGAGCCTGCTTTCAATTGTACAGTTTTTCTCAATAAACTTATCCTTCCGTTCTAGTATTGCAGTCTCTTTACATAAATCACTACCATAGTAACAGAGTTTCATTTTGAATCCACGAACTTCGATCTTGGTGCAGGGTTATTTCTTTATTATCCAATGAGTGGTTCTATTTTATTATAAAGACTGGCAGACTTTATGATTGTGTAAGACGTTCGGAATTTCCTTGTAGTGTATATGGGGGGGTGACAGATGCCTATGTTACGAGGCATAACCATCCTCTGTTACAGTGGTTCGAGTTCTTACCATGCAGTTTCACAGAGCCACAGTCCAGCATTAGACCCTACATTTTTCGTGGATGATGCATACTCAGCTCTGCCTGTTTCCTATGCTATAGCCTGGGAGTAGAAGCGGCTTGTTACAGAGAGTATAAGGTATGGACTGCAGGAGACATTTGTATAGAATTGTAGTGACACAAGTGCGCCCAGAGCACTAAAGGTTGAAATCTTGTACCATTAAGGTATTAGGTAAACAATCTCCGTTGCTAGAGATAAACTCTGCAGGGAGTCAGCACTTCACGATGGTCCCCCCCCCCCCCCCCCCCCCGTTACTGACTGGCTGACGGTAGCTTCCATCAATCAGATAAGAAACAAGCAGTAAGGGGAGTAAGAGAGAAGATGGAGTTGGGTAACGCTAGAGAAATGTGATGTACTCTAGCACCAGAAGAATATAAATCTTTAACTCCTGGACCAATTGAGGAATCAATATCAAACTATAAATGTATATTGGTAATATTCTTCATTTACATTGCCCAACATGAGTAGAACTAGCTTAAATTATTAGGGTGAGAAAAAACCCTTTAAAAACCCTGTTATAGATTTTTCCTGTTGTTTATGATAAACAGAGGCCATCAATGCAGTATAGCCCAAAGCCTGTTTCAATCAAGTATATTGATAAAATTTTTCTGTGGCATAGATCACATATGATTATCCACATTAAGAACTTTACTATTAATTTTATAGCTGGCATCATTCAACTATGAAAACTAATTTCTGGGTGTTGTGGCACCTGGACTCCAGGAAGTCAACCACCTTTCTGTGAAGACAGTGCTTCTCAAACTGAATGGTGGCCTATACATAGAGTGTCATCTTCTACGGCTAAGTCCACACTTAATGTGTCTCAAAGTGATGCCCTTGAAAAATCCACGGCATTTTGACATTGCTGGACCACGCAAAAGCAGTGATCAGTTTTCAGATTGCCATTGGCAATATATATTTAGGGCGACATATCCCAGTACGAATGCACCATAGTTTTGGTGTATTTTGCGCCAAAAATACCCTGGATACCGCATATAGTCTCGAGATATAAATTTAATCTGTAATATGACCTAAAACAGAGGGCTCATGTACACTAAAACGGGCACATTAAATATAGTAGCAATGATACGCGTGTGCGCCTCCATAATGCAAAGCGCGCTCGGGAGGCTGCAATATCAATACACTAGTTAAATTGGAGTGATGTTTATATGCACCGTCGAGTTGTGCTATATAGCTACCGTTTTTTACAGGTGTCATGAGTTTACTATTGTCAAGGTATACCAGGGGCCAGATTTTAGAAAGGATCGTACTTTCAGGCACACTTTAAGGTCGCTGATATGAAGTCGCCATATAAAACCTGCCAGTATGTGTTGATATGTTCAACCCTTAATTATCGGTGGGGCCGAGTGTGAGAGGAGCAATAATCCAAACATCATCTAGGCCTAATATATAAAATAATCATATTTATCCGCTGGGATTTAAAAACCGACGCTAAAAAATACACTACAGCACGGATTTTTCAATTGCTGTCTATGCAGCACATAGTACCGTCTGATTTTTTTCAGATTCAGTATTTTGAACCTGCCGAAAATCCGGTAAACCACTATGCCAGCCTAGACATAGCCTAAAAAGTTGATTGGGCTTTGCTGGGGAGGTAGTTTTACAATTATGGCAAAATTTGGTTTAGTGGCAATAATTCACTTACCTTTACTCACAGATAAATCAAGTAACATTTTTAACTTTGACAAGGTCTTTGAAAACTGGTGAGGAGCCTCAGACACATGGAAAGGCCTTCAGAAAAATAACATTGCACATTTGAAGCCTTGTAAGAGACCAGTGTTTCTCAACTCCAGTCCTTCAAGACGGCCCCCAACCAGGTCAAGTATAGTTTCACGAGTTTGCCCCTCAGCATAGCACAGGTGAATCATTATTGTCAGTGCATTCGTGGGAGATCCTGAAATCCTTTGGTGTGTGAGTGTCTTTAGAGGAACTGGTAGTTAGAAACACTGCTTCAACCATGAGGATCGTTTCAGTATATTTCACTGTTTGCCTCTTTATTTATTGTCCTCTAGATGAGTTTAGACAATATTAAAGTAGATCAAACCTTGTAAAGCTCTGTAAAAATACAGATCTTGTTTCTAAGAATCGAATTGAACGGGTTCTATGTTTGTTATCTAATACAGCACCTGCCTCTTTTTGCGCTGTTTGCACAGCAGTATTAGAATGCTAAGGTGTAGGCGTGTGAGAGGAAAGATGTAAGAAGTTAAATGTCTCGCTCGGCGGTGTGTATTTTTTAATTGCAGTTTAAGGTTATGTGGAAATTTGCCAGGGCAGATTCTGAAGTACCATTTTAGGTTCAGAAAAGCGAAGGATGAAGCTATCTCCGTTTCAAGTACTGTATGTTTGCCAAGAATATGAGGCAAATTAGTTCTTTGTCTTCCTTTTGTTGTATAATAGCATTGTTTTCATGTTTTACGTGCCTCTTGATAAGAGGAATTCTGATTCTAGCTTTTGAGCCAGACAGCACTGTCTCTGGATATCTATGCATTTATTTGCATGTCATAAAAAGTGGAACAGTGGCTCTGACTGGCATGCTAAGAATAGATACAAAAGCAGATAAAATAGACCTGATCAAATTATAGATATAACTATTCTTATTTTTAAGGAAACCTGTAATGAAAGACAGGTTACTATGGGGTAAAGATGTCTTAAAGATACCCTTATTATTGTATAAGGGTCACGTGAATTGACTTAAGTTGCGGATACACCTTCAATAGTTGTCGACAAAAAGCTTGGTCCTCCAGCACCCAGGGCACAATGAAACAGTCATTGTGCAAGTTTCATGGTATGACTATTGGACGGCAGGTGAGAGCTGGCAGCTCCAGTCCTGTAATGGATTTATTTTCTTAAGAACCCTGACAGCAGTACCTCCACTGAATGCTTTGTTGTAAAGTTAATTTTATGAAGTACTTGTAGGTATGCTCAATGAACATGTTGCTGATTTTACATCTAAAACAAATATCAGTGGCACACTAAAAACTAAGTAAAACATCAAGTATATAGGGAATATTGGAAATGCATTACTGCTAAGGAAAATATGAAAAACCTGGGATTCTTAGTTTACAGTTTTTGATCAAAGATTGTATTAAGCTCACCTCCCAATAGCGTCAAGGGGATCCCAGTACAGGTGAGTCCCTAACGCTGATTTTACATACCTCTGAGAAATTGCTACAACACAGTTACAGTAACTAAAGTACATAGTGTGAAAAAGTATTTGCCTCCTTTCTGATTTCTTAATCTTTTGGATGTTTGTCACACCTTAATGATTCAGATCACCAAACAAATTTAAATAGCAGACAAATATAACACAAGTAAACACAGAATTCAGTTTCCAAATGATGGTCTTTATTATTAAGGGAAAAAGTAATCAAAACCTATAGGGGCCTGTGTGAAAAAGTAATTGCCCCCTAAAACTAATCACTGGTTTGGCCACCCTTAGTAACAACAACTGCAATCAAGCATTTCAGATAACTGCCAATGAGTCTTTTACAATGCTATGGAGGAATTTTGGCCACTCATCTTTGCAGAATTGTTGTAATTCATCTACATTGGAGGGTTTCAGAGCTTGAACCACTTTTTAAGGTCAAGCCACAGCATCTCAATCTAATGAAGGTAAGGACTGTGACTCAGCCACTCCAAAGTCTTCATTTTGTTTTACTTCAGCCACTAAGAGGTGGACTTGCTGGTGTTTTTTGGATCATTGTCCTGCTGCATAACCCAAATGCACTTCAGCTTGAGATTACAAACAGTTGGCCTGACATTCTCCTTCAGGATTTGTTGGTGGACAGCAGAATTCATGGTTCTATTTATCACAGCAAGTTTAACAGGTTCTGGGATCTTCAGGATCACCAAGATGTTTTCTGACAAAACTGACATGAGCCTTTATGTTCTTTTTGCTCTTTCTTAAGGTGCTTTTGGTCTCTTTCTTAAGGTGAAGTCATGAACACTGACCTTAACTGAGGCCTGCAGTTGTTTTTATATTATTGTGGGGAGTTTTGTGACCTATTTGATAAGTCGTCGCTGCACTCTTGGGGTAATTTTGGACGGCTGGCCACTCCTTGGAAGGTTCACCACGGTTACATGTTTCTCCATTTGTGGATAATGGATCTCATTGTGGTTCTCTTGAGTTCCAAAGCTTTAGAGATGGGTTTATAACCTTTTCCAGACTGATAGAGCTTAATTACTTTGTTTCTCATTTGTTCCTGAATTTCTTTGGATCTCCCCATGACGTCTAGCTTCTGAGGATCTTTTGGAAAAACCCTTTATTTTGAAAATTGCCCCATATTGGGGAAAAAGGGGGTTTGGGTTGGGGAAATTTCGGTTTGGGGTTGAACCAAAAGAAAATTGAACCTTCGTTTTAAAGGGTAAAAAAAAAAAATTTTAATTTTTGGGTTTGGAAAAAGGGTTTATTTTTTCACCCCCGGCCCAATTTTTTAAAACCCCCTATTAAAAGGCCCAAAAATTTAAAAACTGATTTTGGTTTACTTGGGTTTTTTTGGTTTTTGGTCATTTTAATTTTGTTTTGGTAAATTAAAAAAAAAATTTAAGGGGGTAAAAAAACTTTTTTTTCCAAAAAGAAAAAATTTTGTTCCCCCAGGTTTAAATTTGGCCCCAAAAAATTTGAAAAACTCTTTTACTTCCTTTTTTTAGCCCCCAAACTAAATTTCATTGTTTTTCCTTTTGCTTTAACGGGTAAAAAAATTTTTTTTGGGTTTTTTAAAAAGGGTTTTTTTTGTCAGAACCCAAAAAACCTTAAAACCCCTTTTAAAATTGCCCCAAAAAAAGCCCCAAAATTATAGTTTTTTTATTTTCAAAAAATCGGTTTTTACGCCCAAAAAAGGAAACCTTGAATCCCTTTGCCTTGTAAATTTAGGCTACCCAAAAAATTTATAAATTTTTTTGGGGGGAGGTTTTTTTTTACAAAGGGTCTTAAATTAAGGGAAATGAAATTTCCCAAAAGGGGAGGCCAAAATTCACTTGGGTTTTTTTTTGGGGAAAAAAAGGGGAAACAAAACCCTTTTTGGAAAAGGTCCTTTATTTTGGGGTTTTTAAAAAATTTTTATTTTTGTACCCAAGGAAAAAAACCCCTTTAAAAACCCCCTGGGAAATTGGCAAAAAAATTTCACACCAAAAATGAATTTTTTTTAATTGAAAGTTTTCAAGAAAAAAAAGGTTTTTTGGTTGTTAACTTTGGAATTAAAAGGGAATTTAAACTGCATTTGGGAAATTGGTTTAGTCCAAAAAAATAAAAATGATTTTAATACGTTTGAGGGTGAAAAAAAATCGCTTTTAAAAATTTCTTAAATTCCCCGCCGATTTTAGTTTAAGGAGTTAGTGGGCCCGGGTTTTTAAATGCTGGTAATCCCCCCCCGGGTTTGTTGGGGCACCCCAACGGGACTACCCTTTCCCCAAAATTTCCCCCAGGGAGGGAATTTTAAATTTCAAAAGCAAAATTCTTCCCCGAAATTAAAATTCGATTGGTTCAACCCCTTTTTCCAAAAATTTTTCCCCTTTAAAGTTTATTTTTAAAATCTTTGATTTGTTGGGATCCTTTTTAAGAATTTTGTTAAAAAAGTTATAAAAAATTTTTGGGTACGGGGTAAAAGGGTTTACTGCCCCAAAATTTAACATATCACAGATATTGGCATTAAAAATGATGATGCGCCACTTCTCCTTTTTTTTTTCAATGCCAACCAGTGCTTTTATTTTTTTGGGCAGCAGCAAAAGCAGTTTTCCCAAAGGGCTTTTTTGGAGGTTCAGTAAGCATATGCTATGTTTTTGGTGGGGGAGGTTTTCCTTTTTTCGCTATGAAAAGAATAGGGTTTGAGATGCCCCAATATGCTAGACAAATACTTTTATGTTTCTCCCCTTTCCCATTTGGGTTTTTTGTGATGTCATTAAAAAATTTATTTGTATCCCTTTTCCTTTTTCCTGAAAACTTTCGATACCACCCGTACCTTTTTTTTTTTCTTTTCCCTTGGGGATACCTTTGCCCCCAACCTGCTCCATTAGTTGTAGCCCTTACAAGTGTTTATACAGTTATATGTAAAGGTTTGTGTTAACACAGCCAACAAATATTCATCTAATGTGATATCTGTGATATGCTCCGCCTCTGCTTACTCTCCCTTGGATTTTTATTTTTCTCTCTTCTCCCTCTTCCTTATCCTCTTTTTACTTATTTCTCTACAAAAGTACTTAGTAATTTTTATGTCCCCAAAACCCTTTTTAAATGTTTTGTTTTTATGGTAGCCCAAAATTAAATTGCTATTTTCTCATCAACATCTCTTATAGTTACTGGCCGTAAGCAATTTTCATTGCATAGATGTTTTTTTATGTGCGTTAAATTATCTCTTTTCCACAATTAAGCTTTAAATAAGAAAAAGAAATGTTATTTACTTAAAGGGGTTTTCTCACCACAAGCTTTCACAGACTTGAGCTGTCTCTTTAAAAAGCTTAAAAAATCAGGGGGTTTCTTTCCTCCGAGTAGGCGTGTTTTTCCCTCACTGAAGAGGGGTGACTTATATTCTTGTGAGCGTGGAAGGGAGAGCATGTTACAGCTCTGCAGACCTCCAGAAATTTGGTCAGTTCTATGTTCCCGAGCTTCAGCTCCCCCCGGGGCTGCACAATCCCCCTGTAACCAAAAATCCCTGCATTGCGGGTAAGAAAGTTATAAAACCTAAAACAGTTTTAAGCAAATTTGAGAAATGCACTTTTGTTAAACCTTCTGTTATCAGGCAGGAGGTTTGGGATGTTTTTTGGGGTTTTGTTTTATTTTGGGGGGGCGGGTATAAGGCTGTTTTTGTATAGGGGGAGGGGAAAATTCTAGAAAGCAAGGGGACAAAAGGAAATTGCCAGACCTTTAAACATAGATTTGGGGGAGATGAGCTTAGAGAGGGACGGACCCCTTTATGAACAAATACAGTCGCTTTGAAAGCTGGGGGCCCTAGTTTCATTTTAAATTTTTACACAGCTAGAGGGGGAAAGCCACGTGAAGTCTGCCAATCACGCCCCGGGGGCAGGGCCCCAACGGGGCTGAAGGGGAAAAATATCAGTCACCCAAATCACAGAAAAGGGGGGTTTTCCTGACCACTTGCTGAGAAATAGCTTTTGACACAAAATTTTAAGTCTTATTGCTATACTAAGTGATTTAGTTTAAAAAAAACCCAAATTGCAAAGTGCTTATTTTTACTGTCCCCTCATTACAGAAAAGATCTTTGAGCGGGGAAAAAACCCCCCTTTTAAAGGTATAATATTTTGTTTTTTGGGTTTGGGTAAATTTTTTAAAAGTGTGTTTTGTTATCTATTATTATAAGACACAAAGTATTTTTTTGGGTTCCCCTCTATTTTAAAATTTGAATTGGACTTCTTGACAAACTCACTTTTAAAAACCTAATCCTGCGTTTCGGGTTTTTACTTTTTTTAAAATGGGCCCCTTTATAGATAATTTTTTGTGACAAACAAAATTTTATTACTTAGAACAGAGGGACCCCAGAGGGGTGGGTTTTTCGGGGAAACTGTGGTGCTATGCCCCTTTTAAATTAGGGAAAAGTGCTAAAATGCCCCTTTAGGGAAAAATAAAAGGGCCCAGCAGAAAAAAAAACACTACCAACCCCACGGGCCGGGCCCCATTTGCTCCCAAATTAACACACAAAGAGTTGGGCACGGGGATATTGCAGCTACAAGCCAGGTAAAAATTTTCCCCCTGCGGGTTATTAGTAAATTATTTTACTGTATGTAGAGACAAGGTCTACAGTGATTAAACCCCGTGTAGTAAACATGTAAAATCACGGTATGAAAAAACTCATTCAGAAAACTAGTAAATAAATAATTTGCAGTCACCAATTGAAAGTTAGAATCTGGTAGAACGTTGTAGGAAGGAGGGATGTGAGATTTTGTTAACTCTTAAATAATCTGGTGCATGCTGCACAGTGGTATTTCAGGGGCCATTCCGGGTTTTTAATAATCTGTAATATTTGGCTTTTTTTTAATATTTTACATTTAAGTCATAAAACTAATAATGGAGGGCCCTGATGGCTTTGGGCGTTTCTTACGGGAAAGGGATGGATGAACATTTTAAAAAAAAGGGCAACATTTTCATTGGTCTTCCAAAATGCTTTAGAGGGGAACTGAGTTTTTTTGGGAAAATTTACTTTTTTTGCGGGGGGTGTAAAAAGGGATAAAAAACATGGGTTTATAAAGGGGAAAAAAAAGGGGCACTTTTCCATTCCCCCCCAATTTAGAAAAAAATTCATTAAACTAAACCCCAAAATTTTTTAATTTTTTTGGGAAAAAAATTTTTTGCCATTTTCCCAAAATTTGGGCGTCAATAAAATCTATGGAAAGACAAACCCAGGGCGAAATGTAGGGAGGGGTGCACCCGAAGTCTGGGTCTTTTTAGCCCGGAAAACTGGCACAGCCCTTGTTCATTTTTTAATGAGGGGGCACTAATTTTGGTGCATTATAAGCGTCTGGCACTTTGTAAATTCGCCCCCGAGATTTGAGGGGGTGCTGGAGGTGGTGCCCTACAAACCCTTTCGTATCTACATATTTCTGACGGTTTTTTGGCAAATCCAGGAGCCTTTTTGGGTGGAAAGGTAGACCCCCTTTTTTAAAATGGTTTTTCCTGAGGGTGGAATTGTCGCTTAGTTTGCTCGAAAAACGCTAAAACTATTTACCCGCGTAGAACAGGTTCGAGATTCAGGCGCATTCTATGCTACAAATGCACCCCACAAAAAAAGGGGTTGGGCGCCAAAAATTTACACATGCCCCCTAATCTCCGTTAAATTTTTGACAAAAAACTTTTTTTTCTATTTTTTTAATTTTATTTTTATATTATTATTATAGTACTAAAAACAAATTCCGGGTCTTAGGTTCCTTAGCTTTTTTTAGTGGGAAAAATCCCCTTTTTTTCCCTTTTAATTATAGAGACCGCCCTTTTTTGGTTTAAATTTTAAAATTTGCGGTCTTTTTCTGTTAGACCCCTTTAAAATATTTTTAAAATTTAAAATTAGATATACCGTACTAACAAGCTCTGTAATGCACAAGAAAATAAAACAGCTACATTTCCCTTAAAAACATTTTTTTTGGGGTTTGAAAAAAAATTTTTGTTTCCATTATTTAGTTTTTATTTTTAAAATATTTTTTACTTCTTTTCTCTTTAAATTTTGCAGGAAATCTGAGTAACCCATTTTTCCCGTGAGCTGTGAGCTCTATGTCCATACATATGTATGTCCAATAATTTCCTTTATTTTTCTTTAATATTTATATACTTATTTTAGCTATAAAGCCTCAAATGCAAACTTCTTGCATTCTAATTTAAATTTTTTTTTCTTCATAAAGGGGCTAGACAATTTTTCTAGGGTTATTTTTTATTATGGGAAGGGCCTTGCAGGGAAAAAATGTTGAACCAATGGGTTCGTCCATATTTGTTTTGCTTTAAAAAAGTTTTTTGTTATAACTGCGATTTGTATAAAAAGTTTTAAAAAAACAGTTATTTTTACTTCGCCAGTCTTTTTGGGGGTGGGTAGTTTTGCACATTATACATGTTATAAACAAGCCAGAAACAGTTGTGTGGGAAGGGTTTAAAAAAAAAAAGTGCTATAATTTTTATAAGTGTGCAAAAAGTAAAATCTCAAAGGGCTCTTACAATGTGGAATTAAACCAATTTTTGTGCTTCTTTGTGTATTTAATTTTCTTGTTTTTGAAAATTTAAATTTTGGGGAAAAACTCGTTTTTTTATTCAAGTATTTCTTGGTTTTTCTGCCACCAAGAAACATATTAAATTTTTTTTTTTTCCCGTAGGTTACAAAGCTAACACAATATCCTGCATATTAGGTCTCCTATAGAAAAATCTGAAAACAAATTTTTTGGACAAAAACTGAAAATATATTAAAATATGGCAAAATTTTTAAAAGTAGATTATAAAACCCTTTTTCTTTCCCAAAAATCTTTTTTTAATATAAATTTTGAACCTTTTTTTTTTTACTGATTTTTTTAAAGATGAATTTTTTGGGCTGTTTTTGAATATGGGCACTATGCGCCCTATATGGTTTATATAACCCTTTACATTTTTTGTGTGTATGTATTTTATATAAACAACACACACACAAACACACACAAAAACACACCCCAACCCCACCCACCCACACACACAAAACACAAAACACCACAAGGGTAATGGAAATAATCCAGAACCTCCATAAATTTCGCCCTTGTACCATTAAAAATTAAAATTTAATTATGTTAAGAAGGGGGGGGTCTGGGCTATCTCCGAAAAAACCCCACACACAAATTTATGTATGTAAACTACATTTCAGAGATAGACAGCTCCCCCAAAATTTTAATTTTTATGGGGTACTATCGCTTTATGGAGGATGGTCCAAACCCCAAACACTTTTTTACCTTTTGTTACTACCCCCTTTTTTTACAAAGGGTTTAAGGGTTTTTCGAGCAGGACCCTCAACATTTTGTTTTGATTTGTTAATTTAAAATTTTTGTTACAATATGATGTTTGGTTCTGTCTGTACTTACACCGTTTGCATTGTAAAGTGCTGCGGAACATGTTAGTGCAAAAATAAATAAAGATTATTTTTTAAATTTGGGTTTTCAATCCCTTTTTAAAGACCAGGGGCTTAAAGGTAAATTTTAAAACAAATCCAAAATTTAGTGTGATTTCCCTTTTTTTCAAAAAACGCAAAAAATTCTTTAGGAACATTTTCACTTTTTTGAAGAAGTTTCTAGGGGGTTGTTCCCACATTTAAAAAAATTTAAACCCCAGATTTTAAAGGATGTAGGTTTGCTCAAAAACTTAAATGTTTTTTTTATGTAAAACCCAACAGACTTAGTGATGTAGATCACGGGTTTTGAAGGGGGGGGCCTATATTTACTTCCGGACTTAGTGAGGGAAAGGTCGGGGTGTGTGGTTTTGTGTGTGAGTATATTCACAAACTGCTCTCGCATTGGCAAAATCAGGGCCCCCAGGGCAACAGGGTGTCAAAACTTGCAGGCCTCCACTTTTATTCATTTCGTTTAAATTAGGGCCGGGAGAAAACGGGCCATGTACTAAATTTTAAAAACAAAAAGGGGGATATTATATTCAAGAAAAAGGGGTGAAACACAGGAAATCTATTTTAAAAATATTGTTAATTTTTTTTGAAAACGATTTTTTTCCCGGGTGATGCTCTTGTTAAGCGGGGTGTTTTTGTGAGAACAGGGATTTTTGGGTGGTGGGTTAAATTAAAAGTTGAATTTCACCGCACAAGAGGTTTCTTTTTAAACTTTATCTTTTTAAAAATTTTTCTCTTTTTTTTTTTCCTAAAAAAAAACCCCGTGTTCTTTTTATTTTCAAATCCAAGTGCAGGGCCCCCCGCTACATCAATGTTAAAATTTGTTTTTAGCAATCACAAAGGGCCGATTTAAAATAGCAAAATTTAATTTTAACCCAAAAAAAAAGCATTTCATTGCCTCATTGTTCACCAAAAATAAGTTGTCAAAATTCAAAAACTATTCACAGAGATCAGAAAAATGTGGCAAATTTCAAACTACATTATTAAAATTTTAAAATTTAAAAACATGGGCCAAAGTATAAGTGGTATAGCTGAGAAAGATATCTACTACAGTAATGTCCATGTGTCACTTGTCCTTTAGACTTCTATGGGATGTTTTAATGTATAAGCGTGATGGGACACAGCCACACAGAGACAGGTGAAGCTAGATTGCAACATAGGTGGGGCTTTTCTTCGGTGATACAAAATAAGAAATCCAGTGTGTTTGGCATTGGACCAATAATGTTTATGTTAATAGGACCACTTCTTCTGTAATTTCCAAACTGAAAAGTCCCGAAAAACCCGTGATATAAAAAAATTTAAAATAGTGATCAATGCACAGGACATAAGCAGAACAATCACATTCATATTAATTAACAAATGGCAATCAACTAGGAATATTATATCTTTACACAAACCACCACTGGCAGGTTTCCAAATTTGTAAAGTCTTATTGCTCTCTTTTTTTTATATTATATAATAATTTTCTCCCAAGGGATGACTGTGCAACAGGGTGCAGGCTCTTTAAAGTGTTATCGCCATCTGATACATTTGTGGTATATCTCAATGATACTCTATAAATGTCTGATAGATACAAGTCCCACCTGTGCACCTATCTCAAGAATAACAGTCCCCTGACCCACTATTCTCCTTCGTGTTGTGCATGCAACTAATAGGGAAGTGGCTCCAGATGTGCAGCTCTCTCCATTCAGTGCTATGAGCATCTCACCTATAGCCAAAAACACTTGACCTACCAGTACTGGAGAGGAACTGACCACAGTAAACCTCAAGATAAAAGGTGTTATTACAGCCTAGTATACTTGAACCTTCTCAACAGCTGCTTATCCTACTCTGAACTGGGTGAACTTGGATCTACTTCCTCCATAGGGATCTGCTGCTTCTCCTAGCCAAGGTCAGTTCCAATTGCAACCACTACACCCTAAGGGACTTCTCAAGATCAAGCACCCGTCTTTATCTCTCCTAGATTATATCTACTTTAAAAGGACATATCTCAACTAGTGGAAGACTGTCAAATATCTTTCTCCTACTCTACAACATATTCTCATTGTCTACTAATTGGCATGGCCTCAATTTTTTAAGGACCAGGCTTGGGGCTAATAATGTTTCAATATTAAGCTGATGTCTTGGGAGCTTTGCCTTCATTTTTTACACTTCCAGAATGTCTTCAACAAAATATTGACTGAACACCCAAAATCTAAGGGATGGTACCTGACTTCTAACTGTCTGCTGTCTCTTAAATGCTGCAAGAACATTTTAGCCTCCAGCAGGATAAGTGCTTACAAATGGTCAAAAATGGCAAAGACAAAGCCACATCCCTGGCTCCTGGAGAATAAACAAAAATCAAACGGGCATGGAGAAATTCACCCATAAAAAGACTGCTTAGAGCCCTACCAAACCTGTAAAAATGGCATTGATGGTAACTCTGAGAACTAGCACATAATGATGACTCCTTAGATGGAACTAGTGAACTAGCCATAAGTACTGAACCAACGGTGTTATCCAACTTAAGCTGTCTGAGATGATCTAACTATCCTTACAAACAAATTAAAGGATAAATACAGTGCCAGCTACAAACCCTCTTATTTATACAACAGAAAATATATGCCCTTAGGTACGGGATAGTAAAACTTATTTTGACTTTAAATAATGAAGCAAAAAAAAAAAATTTTTAGTAAGTGTTTTGTTTATATGATGTGAAATAAAGTACTTTAGTTATTGCTAGTGAATTAAGGAATTTACTTCATTTTTGTAAATTTCCAAGACCATAGACACCACTCACTTCCATGGAGCAAAAAAGGTATCATCCAGAGGAAGATAAGCTGTTTCTCCAGTACCTTTTACTGGAGCTAGCTTTCCTGTACGTTAAGTCTGACTCTAAGAACTTTGAAACATGAATAGGGGTTTTAGTCAAGCTGCAATCTACTTTTGGTAGACTATAATACTCCCCAAACAGCTCAGTGTTCCCTAAAAGGGAGAATCTCCCCGCAGCAAACCAGCGCCCTGGTTTCTAGCCGATGAAGAGCAATAATTCTTGAAATGACTATCTACATATACTGTAGGTGAATCATCCATTTCAAGGAGATTCTGACTTGGCTAATATATGTAGTCATGTTTCAACAGTTTTTTATATGTGTCAGACTTAATTACAAGGACAATAGATGGGTTAGAAAAAAGCCTTCCTTCCATTGGGAGGAAGCTTATTGGATTGGCCAATGCCAGTTCTAGTTCTCTCCACAAGATAAAATACATCCTCCCCCAAAGTACGAACAAAGTGAGCACTTGAGAACTGAATTTCACTTCAGGTTCTAACTTTCCAAGTCAACACATTGTTAGATAAAGTATAATGCAGCAATGACTATGCAGCCTAAATGATAATAAAAAGGTTTAGATGTTCTTGCCCCCAAAGTAAAAGTCCCTAACATGGAGCAGAATGACAAATCATATATGCTTCTTTCCACACCCAACATTTTCTCCTGGAATGGCCGCTAACACTTCAACTTAAATCATGCCCTATTTACTATACCTATTCTATTATGGTTCCAAAATTCATGCTACCAGGCTAAGTTCGTTACAAACTACGTACGTAACTTTCTCTGATTTTCATTGGCAAGGTTACCTTGTTAAATTCTTAATGCAAAAATAACAGAGAGAAATGGGTTTAGTGATATCCTTTCTATACTAGAATCAATACACCTGGAAGCAATGTTTGACCTATCATCTCCAGATAACTAGGCAGCTTTGCAGACTTTAAAATTCATCCCGGGTGCAGATTATCCACACTCTAAATCTCATATTCAGACCTCAACATTCAGCTGACTAAAGGGTAGAACATCTGGTTTAATGTTATTTCATAGTCTCACAGCATTTTCTTTGACACTTGCTTCATTATTACATATTTGATAGGGCGCAACAAGTCACAGCTAGAAAATTAATTGTGCAAAATTCTCATAGGTCCTGAAACTTCTTTCAAAAAAACAATTTGTTTCCAGATGCAACTGGAATTCAGTGATTTATCTCATCAACATTAACCAATTTTCTCCAAATATCCCAGTTCAAAAACGTGATTTATGAAGTTTTGAGATATTGTTCCTCCTATTTTTCTCACTAGGCTTTGTTCTGAGTCGCAAGCGCTTTCCACTCACTCTGTTCAATAGACAGTGATTTAGCATATTCAGCTTCTAGCTGAATCAGTTATGCTAACAAGAAACAGGAGATGTTTATGTACAAGGTAATGTGTTGTGAAGGAATTGAATACAATGGCTTTTAAGTAAACTAAAGCTAATCTGTTACAGATAATAGGATAAACAGTTATTTCTGGTGTGCACTCAGTGGCATATAAAATGTCTCTAAGCCTCATGACTAACATAAATCTTGTTGACATGAAAAGTCTTCATTTAACTATTCTTTAATGGTGAAAAGCTCTGTAGTGAGAAAACCCCTCACAACTCCATAAACAAACACCAAATTGTCTAACATGATACTCCCCATAGCAAACAGACTTAAATACAAACTAATGGACAGCAAGAAAGCCTTTATTTTAATCTCCTCAAAGGGTGAGTTCATTGACGGTATAGCGGCATATACCAGTGTTGCGCCGCTATATGCATGCTGTTGAAAGTACGATGCTAATCAAAAGTTCAATGTATTACCACACTACATATACACTCACATTGTACACTAACACATTTAAAGAAATGATACACAAATCCCTTACCTTAAAAGCCCACTTTCAAAGATCCTTTCATTTCACGCTTTTCAATGCCTTATCTTGAAATCTGTGGCTTTAAGATAAGGGATTGTGTATATGTATGTGCTATACCTGAACTTTCACTTGCACATTGCACTCTATGCCCTGGGCTGAGGACCTGCGGTCATGTGACTGTCACATCAGCTCAGGTCCTTCAGCCTGAAAACACTGAGGTCTGCCACAAAACATGTGTCTAAACAGGCTGTTTATCAGGGTGGCGGGCTCAGGAACAGCACTGCCCAGGAGGTGGGCACCAGGTGAACATCACTCAGAGCGTGCTGTATAAGTAGGGACTTACTTTGGAGTAGAGCTTATATTTAATGCCTACTCCAAAAGTCTGTGAATATCAAGCTTGGGCTTATTTTTGGGGGAGGGCTTATTTTTTGGGAAAACAGGTACATGTTTAAAATGTGTTACAAGACTTTCCTGTAAGAATACAGAAGGATAAAAGCGTATATAGGCATATGTACACAAGAGCATGTAGGCACATGTACACAGGCTCGGAAAGGCGCACAGGAAACCTTTGGTGGAGGAACCTGACATGCTTGACCTGGAGTTGCTTTTTAACAGATAGACATCATTGAGGAGAGGGAGAAAAAAACAGGAAAGGAGGCACGTACAGTCATTTACAGTAGCCTTGTGAGGATGTGCCCTAAAAAATAAAATCCACCATTTGGCGAGAATCAACTCTACTTGGCCCAATGCACCTCAGTTCAACACTGCACGTACATGGTATGATAACTCTGCCTTATACTTAGCACTTTATTTTTGCTTGTATGTGTTTTACCTTATGTAGATTGACTATGTATGTACCTTTTTAATACTTGTAATGAACCCCTCTTCACGACCTTGGCCGAATCCATACGTCCAGTGGTATGGGGGTTCAACGCAATGGACGTATGGATACGTCCTGAGGATCGCGCCGAACTCTAGGCAGAGTTCGCGCGATCGGCGCGGGGTGTCTGCATGTAATATTACAGTGACATCCCGCAGCGTCTCGGACCCCGACCCCGATCGCCTCCGGGGGGGGGGGGGGGGCGGTTAAACCCCTTAATTATCGCCGATGATCGGGTGCAATAACTAAGGGAGGAGCAGGAGGAGAACGCTCCTCCTGCGTCTCTGTCGTCGGCAGCAGCGCACGGATCGATCGATCCGTGCAGCTCCTGCCTCCTACAGACAAAGACGGAAGGCAGAGAATTGCCTTCCGGGTGTTGTCTATGACGTCACGGACGCCCGGCCGTGCCCTGTAGGGCATGACCGGCCATTGTGACTGACAGTTGCTCATTAGGGAACCAGTCATGCACACAAGGCTATGCACTGATTCCTAATGAATGTGAGATCTAAGATTCTCATTCCAAATCCCCTATGAGGGAAAGCTAAAAAAATATCGTGATAAGTGAAAAAAATGAAAAAACAAGTAAACACAACACGAAAAATAAAATAAAACATACGTACACCGACCTTTCCCCTTTACAATCGCAATCGCCCCAAAAATCGATCAAAAAATAATAAAGTACCCATATTTGGTATCGCCGCTGGCGGAACATCCTGCCCTATAAAATCTGTCATGTTAATTAACCCGTATGGTGAACGCGTAAAAAAAACCCAAAAACAATCACAGAATTTAAGTTTATTGTTCATCCGCAGCACATAAAATGGCTATAAAAAGCGATCAAAAACTTCCAATAAACGCCAAATTTGTACATTAATACGTCGTTCATCCAGCAAAAAAAGTCCTAATACAGCTCTGTATCGGAATAAATAGAAAAATGTTATAGCTCTCAGAAGATAGCGATGCATATTAATATTGTTTGTACACAACTAAAACACTCTTCTTTTTTTTTTTAAGTGCTTCAGCTGAAAAAAAATACTATAAATAGGTATCGGCCATAATCGTAGCGACCAAAGAGTTCAAAGCTAACTTATCACGGATACTGCAGGTGAGCCTGTTAAAATAAAAATAAAAAAACACTACTAGGATTGCAGTATTTTTCTTCCACTGGCCTCCAAAAAATGGATTTAAAAGCGATCAAAAAGCTTGTCCCCCAAAAATGATACTAAGAAAAAAACGTCAACTCATCTTGCAAAAACAACGTCCCTCACAGCTCCAAGCACAGAAAATTTAAAAGTTATGGCTCTCGGACTATGGCGATGCAAAAAACGTATTTTCTCATGGTTGAATAAAGTGTTTTTATTGTATTAAAGCAGTAAAACATAAAAAAATATACCAATTGGGTATCGGTGTAATCGTATTGACCTGCTGAGTAAGCTACCATGTTCATATATACCGTACCAGTGGACCGCTATAAAAAATAAAATAAAAAACACTACCAAGATTGCTGTATTTTGTCAAAAAAAACAAACAACATCTCACAAAAACTTAATAAAAGTGAAACATAGCATCATATGCAACTCCATAATGGTACCAATAAAACTTCAACTCATCCTTGCCAAAAACATAAGCCCATACATCAGCTCTGCACACTGCAAAATAAAAAGTTATGGCTGTCAGAATAGGACAACATAAAAACGCAATTTTTTATAGACGTATTTTCTACTGTTGTAAAAGTAATAAACAGAAAAAAACTATATAAAATTATAATCATTGTTAAATGTACTGGACCCAATAGTAAAGTTTTCCACATCATTTACGCTGCACGGCGAATGCTGTAAAATTGAAACTCAAAAAACACTGACCGAACTGCCTTTTTCCTCCCCATTTTCATTGCACAATGTAAAAAAAACTATGGATCACCTGTGCATCAAACTGCATACAGTACACCCTTGATGAGATCCCTGAGGGGTGTTGAATCTTAAAATGGGGCGATTTCTGGAAGGTTTCGCTGTTCTGTACTTTGGGGTCTTTGCAATGCAACATGGCCCACCCAAAATCTGCGTTCAAAAGCCAAATAGCGCTCCCTCCCTTTTACGCCCTTGCTATGCGCAAACAGCAGTTTACACCACATTAGGTATTGCTGAACTTGGAAGAAAATTAGCTTAACAAAGTTTTAGGGTTCTTTTTTCAGGATTCCTTGTATATATGAAACATTTTAGATAAATTGCAAATTTTTGGAAAAAAAGGTTTTTTAATTTTCACAGCCTTATGCCTAAAAAAAATTTGTGAATTACGTGTGAGGTCTGTATACCTCAAGCACCCTGGATCTATTCCTTAAGGGGTGTATTTTTCCAATATGCGGTCACTATTTATGAGGTGTTTATTAAGTTCTAGCACCTTAGGGTGTCCCCAAAACTGAAATGGGCCTAAATACAAATTCGTATTGAAAATGAGACCCAGAGAATATTAGGTGCTCTCTATTCTGGGGCTTATGGTTGAGCCAAATCAATGCACTAGGGCACATATGCAGATCTCTTTAAAAACGCAGACCTGGGAGAATTGAAATTAAGTTAGCATTTACCTAGTCACATTTACTGTATTCAGTTGAACTAATGGATAAATATTGAAATCTGCACAAAAAAGTGAAATTTTTGATATTTCACCTACAACTTTTGCTTAATTCTGTGGAAATATCTAAAGGGTTATCAACTTTCTAAATTAGTGTTGTAAATAATGTTTAAGGGGTCTTAGTTTCTCAGATGGTGTCCACTTATGGGGGTATCTAACATGGCAGACCCTCAAAGCCACGTTCAGAAACTGAGTGGTCCCTTAAAAAAATGTATATTGCAAATATTCTTGAAATGTGAGAAAATTACTACTAAATTTCTAAGCCCTAATGTCGTAAAAAAAAAAAAGACATTTAAAAACATGATTGCCAACCCTATAGTGGACATATTGGTAGATGTAGTTTAAACTATTTTGTGGGGAATATTATCTGTCTTGCACGCAGAAATTTTGCAACTTTCAAAATTGCAAATTTTTCTAAATTTTCATGAAATTTTGTAAATTTTTTCACAAAACAACAAGGATTGCTATGGGAAAAAAAATTTCCTTACTAACTTAAAGCACAATGTGTCACGAGAAAAACATCTCTGATCACATGTGCTAGGTAAAAGTGTCAAAAAAGTTATTTCACATATAAGTGACATATGCCAAGATTTCAAAAGTAGGGCTGTGTCAGGAAGGTCAAAACAGGCTGGGTCCTTAAGGGGTTAAAGTGCAATCATGTCTTGTAATATATGTATTCATAAAATCTGTTCATTTTACTTTTGCTTTGGTATATGTTATTTGTAAATAATATTGTGATACAATAGTTGTGAGCTCTTTCAGGAAAATACAGACTAAAATACTTCCAAGTAAAAGAGACCTTATACTAAAGAAGCTGTGTTGCCTTTGAAATTAAACCTTTTCTAGCCAGGTAATGTGCTCCTCTTTGTTTTAAGTTGACTTTATCTTAAAAAAAATACACCATATCACTTCTTAGGCCAATTGCATATATGCTTAAATCTCCAGGGTGAGACTTTGAGTGGATCTGCAGTGCAGCATGTATGCAACTTCTCTATGCAATACCATGGGAGGAACCGAAACAGCCAAAGAAGCAGCAGAAATTGAAATGATAATCCAGGTGGAAGTCATTCCCAAGTTCTGCAAATATCATTCTTGTGCATTGTTGCACTTTTTAAATGGCCGAGTAAAAGATACAATTCTCTATTTGAGTCAGGCTCCAAATTATAAGACTTAATGCTATGGTCAGTATACATCTAAGCAGATACTTACTTCATTCGGCATTTTGTTAAGTACCTGGAATCGGGTTCAGGTTCATTCTCTTCAGTATTTGGGTTTCCTTAAAAATATTAAAGCTTGACATGGTAAGTATATATATAAATAATATAATTTATCTTACTTAATATAATAAAGATATTTACATTGTTGTAATTATTTCCATCAAAACTATTTTCGAAGACCCCACACATTATAATTGATTGAGCACAAATCAGATGAGCTCTATTGTTTCAGGCAAAAATATCACCAAAGATCTGAGTTTCTGATATACAGTATACTAGGTGAGGATTTATTTTCAAGTGAGAATCTTGGGGACTGTTACCTCATGTGGGAAAATATGAATATTTACATGGTCATTACATGTGTGTAGAAATTTCTACATGTAAATGGGGTTTACACATACACGCGTTGACAAAATGTTTGGTTCCCTTCGTTTAAGAAAGGAAAACACACAATGGTCACTGAAATAACTTGAAATTAATAAAAGTAATACCTTTAAATTTACTAGAAAATAACTCAAATGTAAATTAGGCATTGCTTTTGAATTGTGGTTCAACCCCCAAAACATTTAAAAAACAAACTAATGAAACTGGCTTGGACAAAAATGATTGTACCCTTAATTTAATATTTTGTTGTACAATCTTTTGAGGCAATCACTACAAATATTTTCTGTAACTTTCAATGAGACTTCTGCCCCTGTCCACAGATATTCGGATCCACTCCTTGTGAGCAAACTGCTCCAGCTGTCTTAGGTTTGAAGGTGTCTTCTCCAGACTGCATGTTCCAGTTTCTTCCACTGAAGTTCATCAGGATTGAGGTCAGGGCTCATGGAAGGACACTTCAGAATAGTTCAATGCTGTGTTTTTGGCCATTCTTTCATGTTTTAGATGTGTGTCTTGGGTAATTATCCTGTTGAGATCATTATCCTGCAGCTGATGTAGCTTGACTTTGGAGTTCACCTGTAATCTCTTTGGAAGTTTTTCTGGGGCTCTTTGGTTAACTTTCATATTATCCATCTGTTCAATGTGTCATAAATTTTTCTCTTGCAGCCACATTCAGGGAGACTGGCTACTATCCCATAGAGCTTCAAGGGAACCTGTCACATAGGTTATGCTTTTCTTGCTGAGGACAGCACAAGCTAGTGACAGCATGTGTCAACGGGTGGGCCCCGCGACCCCCGTCCCGGGCCACACTCGTGGTCGCCGCAACGAGCGCACCGCGGCCCGCATGTCGGGCGGTGGGCGCGCTCACCCGGCCGGCCCGGCTCCCCTCTTACCCGGCCGCGCTCCTGTTGCGGTCTCCGCCTCCCGGCGCGCGCGTCCCCGACATCTAAGGCACGCGCGCGCCGGCACTGCGAGATTTAAAGGGCCAGTAACTGTAATTGGGGATTCCCCGGTCACTGCCCTATTTAAGCCTGCCCCTT
>JAODAL010048427.1:0-29034 GCA_025379985.1 Phyllomedusa bahiana | reverse complement strand
TTTCCCATGGTGCCTGAGGTGTATATTTTAGCATATGTGTCCTTCTCCATCCTGAACTTCTACATACTGGCTCCCTAATGTACAAGCATTCATACAAGGGCAACCTGTTATCCCTCTTCCTCAAAAAAATAAGTCAACTTTCATACCTAGTTCTCAATATAAGGACAGTTGGCCACCCAATATCTTTATTTTACCTAAGCTGCAACAGCATTTGTTTCCCTTTTTCATTGTTACAGCAGTGAAAATTGGTTTCCAGGTTACAGACTCTTTGCCGGGGCTGGGACCACAGGAAGACAGAGGCAGGCAGTGCCTTTGTTGAAGGTGGTTCCAGAAGGGAGGGGGAACTTTATACATGTCAGGTCCTGGCTGATAATTGTAGTGGGCATCTATCTTTCGCATGCAGTACCCAATATAACTCTGATAATGCAACCTCAGCATTGTGGCAGTTATGCAGGAACTCCCTTCCACCTCCCAACTGGCTCCATTGTGGTGCAATCACGGGGTGCTAAAAGTAGTAGGGCCAGTGTCGGCGGGGGATGCTAGGATACCAGTGGAATTTCACTGGGGCCCCCCATTGTGGATTTGTTTCGGGCCACCAGTGGAGTTGTTCAGGGGGACCCCCCCTACAGTATGTAATCCCTTTATCTTTGCCTCTTTTTCTAAGCCATTCTGACTCTCCAAAGGATGCATATGCAGTTTAAAAGTAATGCCAGGTCTTCCCTTTTTCCCCAGTGGGCCAGTCTGAGCCTGGTCATGGCAGATAGAAGCCCCCAGTCTTGTCATCTTACTACTCCTATCTTTAAAGACAATTTGGCATGTCATATGACTAGAAATATCCAACATTAGTTGTAAGATTATGTTCAAGACTTCCAAGCACTACCATAGCACCCAAATATCAAATACTTTAACCCAAATGAGAATGTGTTGTTCCACCTTAATTGTAGTGTTTTCTCTATGGACCCTCCAGCAGCTGTGGGGTGCTGTCTGCATGGCTCCAGATACCTGTGACAACCTACCAAGACCTTACTGACTCACTTTAGGTGCTGTCCATGCTGTACATGGCGGTGGCACTGGATATTAGTTGGTGTTCATAATAATGTGACTTGACCATGTTTATGTATCCTTTATTGCAATTAAGATATGGACGTAGCAGAGTTTAAACTGATGAGCTTTACGTACAGAAGAATTAACAATATCATCAAACCTTGCTGAGTTTTTGCAGTATAGAGAAAAAAATAGTAAATGCCTCCCCACGCAATGTATACCCAAACCTGAAATTCCCACTTAAAATATGGGTGAATCAGTTAGAAAGAGCCCCCCAGGTATCTGGCATGCTCTGAGATGAAAAACCTGTTGTAGCCCTATTCTATGTATGTATAAGTAGTTGTATGCAAAATTTGGGCAAATCTATGCAAAAGGTACCTTATAAATCAGCAAAAAGTGTGTGGGGGGGGTGGAGGGGGGGTCAAGTCAATCGTAAAAGCACCAAAAATGTGGGGGTGTTACGGCACAAACGTACAATGAGCCACAAATGTGCCAAAGTTTGGCATGAAACTGTTTTACAAATCCATACCAGTTTTAAAGTGGCATCTCTGAGACTACTTTTGGCGTAGAACGAGTGTAATGGTGGTGGTAGTAGCCACACCAGGGAGTGCAGTCTAAGTAGGTCCCGGTATTCACAAGAGCCTGCTGCAAGACAGGATGGATTTGCTGCTGGGGGAGGCTACCAGGTCACTACCCCTGACGTGCTTGCGGTGGCAGCCGGGGTGCAGAATGGTACAAAATAGTAGGAAAAAGGACGGACAGGCAGCAAGGTTGTGGAAAAGTGTAGGGCAACAGGGACGGAAATTTCGAATATAGAACCCCAAAGGAAGTTTTTTCGCAAAGCACAAGGCACTATTGATCTAGCAAGGGAGTAAGGGAAGAGGCAGGGTTAAATAGAGTCAGTGCCCAGTGATAACGAATCACCGTTATTGCTGGCTCTTTAAATTTTACAGGGAGTGCGAGACTGCCCCGGAAGACAAAGGAGGGGGCGGGAGAGGTGAGTGGGAAAATTTCATACAACTGCGGATTTTAAATCTTTTGGGGAAATAGAGGTACAACTGGCGAGTCGGCTCCAGGTTCATATATGTTGCCCCCTGTGTTTGTTATAACAATAATTTTGACATGTGTTTGAAGTATACATTATAAAATGGTGTGCATATAAACACTTTTTTACAACAACAAAGGGGAAGAAAAGCCTTTCTAATGGAAATGTATTGCATCTCATATACATTAGACATTAAAAACATACTTTTACAAAGTAAAAGTTTTAAAAATATCAAAATCAAAAAAAATCTTTAAAAAATTAAAAAATTTTGTATTTTTCCCCCAATTTTAAAATAAAAAAAAGACAATAAAAAATTTTTAAAATAAAATTGGTATGGAAACCCATAATGTCCAGTTTTTTAAAAAACCCTTTACTGACTTTTTCACTACAGGTAGAATCATAAGGGCCAGTAAGGGTAAATAGAGCGGGCTGTGCCAGCTGGTAATTACAGCGGGTTTTTTGGGCCCCGCTTTATCTCTGCTTTTTTAAACCTTCTTTACCCCACAGTGATCTCAGATTGGGTCTAAAGGACCCCCTCCCACGCGACAAAAACACAGGGTGCGGGCAATTGCCGTTCCTAATGAAGGTTTTTGTGGGGGCCATGTTACTTTTTTTTAAACTTTGATTTTGCAGGAAGTAATGGAAAAGCACCATTTTGGTTTCACCCTTCTGCATTTTATATATAATGCAAATTTTTGTAAAAAAAAACTTCCCCCCTGTGGTAAGTACTTTTAGGGGACTCCACTTCAATTAAAAAAAAATTAAAAAAAGGAAATTAAAAATAAAATAAAAAATTTTAAAAGTTCTAAAAACCCCCCCTTTTTTAAAAAAACCCCCAGAACATCTAAACAGTTGAAAAACAGCTTTTAAAAAGTTTTTTTCCCAAAAATAATGCTGAAAATTTAAACCACCTCAAAAAAAACCTTAAGTATTGAAATTTGCTTATTCACACCAAAAAACCCCCCTAAATTCAGCGTAGTTTTTAGATGTGGATTCCATACTGAAATTTTAAGCTCTGAAATAGCTGTGTGAACCTACCCTTACTGCTGCAAGGATTTTCCTTTTTGGGTTACTGTAACTCACCCCTACTTTTAACTTTTGATTGGTCTTAAACCTCTTTTAAAACTTTCCTTCCCCTTTATCTTGAATGCAGTACCCGGGGTTTATTTTTCCCATCAGTGCTACAAAAGGGCCTCTACCCTGTGCCAGCACTGTTTCAGTGCCTTTTCCCCCTATAAAATTTAAAATGTAAAAAGTTATTATTCTTACCTTAAAAGCTCCCCACTCCCCTTTTATCGTCTCCCTTAAATTTTTGGTCTACCCCCGGGATCCTTTGCCCCTTGTCCTGACAAAATTTAAGAAAGGGAAATCCATCTACAGGGGAAAGATTTCCGTGGGGTTTTCGAGGGTGGACTCTGTTGTTCAAAATGCCCAAAAACCCGACTGAAAAATCCCCCCCTTTCCCTCAATTAAAAATCTAAGTTGTAGTCTACACAAACCGGATTTCTTGGGAAGGATTTCAAAACCGCCGTTTTTATAAAAAACTGGGAACATGCTCATTTTATGTCGGATCCGCGTCCAAAACCTCATAGACATGAATGCTATTCGTTTTCTGACTGTAAATCCGACGGAAAAAAGCAACCTAAAAATGCACATTGAAAACTGTGTCAAAACACTCATCGGACAATGTGCTTTTAGGTTTCAGACTCCGATGAGCATTTTGACATTTGTCGTGTGGACGTACCATTACACCCTCCATAATCCTAAACACTCCTGTCTCCAAGAATCTGTTCATCACATACCAGTTCTCTTAAACAGTCTCCTCTGACATTCAAATTAGCCCCAAAATGTAACGGAGGGTAGGGACCCGTGGACCACGCGGGCGAGGGGTGGAAGCCGGCAGGGAAGGGAATTAAGTAGGCCCCCGGATTCACCAGAGCCCCCCCCAAAGGGGGTGGATTTGCCGGGGGGGAGTTCCCAGGTCGTTCCACTGGCGGGTTTTGCCTCGGTGGCGGCCAAGGGTAGATTTAGTAAGATTCGTCGGGCAAGCTGGGTGGGGGAAGGCGAAGGTCAGGACGGGGCTCGGTTTGAAAAACAGGACGGGGCAGACGGTCAGGGCAGGCGGCTTGGATTTAATGTGGACAGGCAGACGGTCGGGGCGGCGGCAAGATCGGTGGTCATAACGTAGAAAAGGGTAGGGTACAGGGAAAAGAAAGACTAGACTGGAACGCTTTTCAGAGGAAAACCACAAAGGATCGGCGAGGGCCAGCGGAAAGGGGGGCCAGACCTAAATAGGAGCAGTCCCGGGGGCAATACCCAAATTCCCGGCGCACTGCCCCTTTTAAAATTTAAACAGCCGGGCCGCGGCGCCCTAGGGGGGAGCCACGCCCCGGGAAAACGGGGACTGACTGAGCAGGAGCGCGGCCCGGGTAATTTCCCGGGGGCGGGGACTGGGAGAGGCGGCCCCCCGAGCCCGACGTGGGGGGACGGGACTCCGCTGAGAGCCGCAACGGCGCCCCTGAACCCGGACAGAGGTCGCAGGGGCGTCCGTGACAGTCCCCCCCCTTTGGGGCCCCTCCCCCTTGGGCCCCCTCTCTTGGGGGGAAAAGAAAAAATCTCTGGATGGGGATTACGGTTCAGGATATTCTCCCCCGGTCCCCAAGCCCTTCTTCAGGACCAAACCCCTTCCACTCTACCAAAAAAGTCCCTTTTCCCTTTAGTTTTCTCAACGCGGTTTCCCCTTGACTTAAAAGGACATTGGAGCATCACTATGGGGGAGGGGGGATAGATTCGGGAGGAAGGTTAAAAAGGGGGGTTTAGTAGGAGGGTGGAAAGGTTGGAATTTCTCTTGGTGGGAGGAACCCAGAGTTTGTAAAAAACCCGGATTTTTTGCGGGGAAAACCCTCGAAGGGTCCCAGGATCGGGGGTCCCTTTTGTGGAGGGCATCTTAAGCGGCATATCTGGCGCAGCCACCCTTGTCACGGGGGGAAAAGATGGAGGGGATTCTTCCTTTGCGGTTTGGGGTCTTCATGCGTCGGAAGCCGGGAGGATTGGGGGGTCTGGGCCGAGGGTCTTTATGCCCAAACCAGTGGTCCGGCAGGGAACCTCGGAGGGGAGAGCCGAGGGAGAGGTGGGCGGGGTGCACCATATAAAATGTAGAAGGGGGAGCCCCCTGAGATTCTGATTTCCGGGATTTTGTACGAAAAACTCGCCTTGGCAACAATTTGGGGAAAAACGTCTTGGCGTGAGAAACGAAAGGGCGTAGATAATCCCAAGACCGGTTTTTTTCCACCGGGCCCCTTATCTGAGGGGGGTTTTGCGGGACGAAAAGTCGAGTTTCCCTGTAGTTGGAACACAGGGCACGCCAGAATTGGAAACAAAGGGACTCCCGATCCGAGCGATTTGCTGGGAGCCCATGCAGCAGAAAACATGCGGGAAAAATGGGTCTGCCAGAGGGTGCGATGGCAGGCCCCGGCAGGGGGAAAGAAAATGCGCCATCTTTGGAAAAAGTCAGTAGTCCCCCAAAATTCGGTTTTGCCGCCGAAGGAGGGGGATCGGTTATAAAGCCCATCGCAATGTTGGTCCAAGGTTGGTGGGGGAATGGGTAGTGGGTTAGTACCCCTGTGGTTGTGAGAGGGTTTGTTGCGGGCACAGGAGTTACAGGCCTAAACGAACCCTTGACACCCTTTGACGAGCTCTGGCCCCAATAAAAACCGGGATATCAAAAGGAAAAGTCTTCCGAGCGCCGGGATGACCGGCCACAAAAGAGCAAGGGGCCCCATTTCAGGATGGTTCGGGGAGGGAAGGTGGGTCCTCCTGGAAGGAAAACCTTCCGGAGGTCAACTGGAGCACCCGGTAGGCTTCTGGGGGAATTTTGCTTGGAGTGGATTCCTCACCCCCAGTCAGAAGCACGAAAGGGCGTCCGCCTGATGTTTTTTCCGTGACCGGAAAGTGATTGGGTAGCGAACCGGGAAAAGAAGAGGGGACCCCTAGTTTGGGGGGTTTTAAGTCGCTGAGCGTCGGGAGGTTTTGAAGGTTTTTTTGGTAAATAGATGCAGATGGGAGGCGACCCCCCCCCAAATGTGCCCCTTTTTTCCCAAACCCATTTGATGGCCAGAAACTCGGTCGCCTACGTGTATTTTCCTTTCGGCCGGGGGAAACGTTTTGGGAAAAAAAGCCTTTTTTTTAGGGTTTTCCCCGGGGGCCCTTTTTGGTAAGGATGGCTCCGCCCCCCCACAACGAGGATCCATTTCCCAAGGGAAAGGGGTTTTTGGGGGGGTCCGGCCGCAGGGAGGCGATGCTGTGGAAAAGGGCAGACTTGAGCTTTGCGAAGCCCCCTCGCTTCGGGGACCCCCGGGGGGGTTGGGGTTTTTGTGAGAGCCACTATCGGGGCCACAAGCGTAGAGAAGTGGGGGAAAAAATTGGCGATAATAGTTCAGAACCCCCGAAACGCTGTATGGCACGCAAACCGATGGGCGTGGCCCCTGCAACACGGGCCGCAGCTTTGGGATCCCTTTGTAGGCCTCGATCAGAATAAGTACCCCCGAATGGAAGGCGGTTTTGGTGGAAGGGCACTTCTCCCGCTTGGCATACAGGTGTTTTCGCGGGCGCTTCAAAATGACGGACAGACAAAGGGGGTTCGAGGTCAGGCAGTCACCAAAATTGTCCGTGACCATACGCAGGTTTGAGAGTCCTGAAAATGTCATCCGAGCTCCCGGAGGGGCAGGCGCTTACACAGTCGAAGGGGATTTCAGGTACTCGAAGTGGCCCCCTGGTGTTGAAGGGCCCTTTCATTCTCCCCTTTCGGATTCAGACCAAAATTGTAGGCCCCCCTTAGATCCAAAATTTGGGGGAAAATCCCCGTGCCCCGCGACGGTCAAATAAAACGTGATCAACGGTAGAGGGTCCCATTCTCACCCGGGTTTATTCGACCCCCGGGAATCAATCAGGGTCGAAAAGGGATCCTTTTTTCCAGAAAAAATCCTGCCCCGCGGGAGAAGAGGACTTCCCAAAAAAAACCCCCCCTTTGGGATTTCACGAATGACTTGGACAGGCTTGTGTTTCCGGAACGGATTAGGGGGGAGACTTGCACGAGGGGGTGGTTTCCCGGGGAATGGTCAAACGGACAATATAAGGACGATGTGGGGGCAGGGTCTCTGCCTGCTTCTCGGGGAAGCATCAGCTATCCTGGTAAGGAGGGGAAGACCCGCTAGAGGTTGTGGTACCGTTGAGCGGCTGGCACCGGCGAGGTGTCACCAAACGCGAGACCCACACTTGGGCCCCCTCGCAAGACCTCTCCGTCTGCCCGTCAAGCCCGGGGCATGGCGCTGCAGCCATGGTACCCAATAGGACGGGCGAAGAGCCCGGGGTAAAAATGAACGTAGTCTCTCTTTTTTGGGGTGCCCCTCTTGGGGGGAAAGGTCAGTACGGAAACGGACCCGGGTCACGGGGATTTCCAATGACGGAGGAAATGGAAGGGATTCTCCGGGGAACCCCGGGGGAAGGGGGGTGTTGAGACACCGGGGGTCCGGAAGTTTCCAGCAGAACCGGAGTCCCAAAAATGCTGAAACTTTAAAATGGGTTCCCGGGTTAGTGCCCATAGGACCGAAATTTTTCGGGCGGGGAGAGGATGCACCGCTTGGGAGCTTCCCCCCCGTAGCCCAGGTGTGCCCGTTCTCCCCGGGCGCCGTGGGCGAAGCAGGGCAACAAAGGAGGGGGTGTTTAGCTGCCGCAGTGAGAAATAGATTCCCTTTTTTTCCTCGGTTAATTCTTGCGGAGAAGGTGGGCTCCATCCATGCTGACTCTTCCACGGCTGGCTGGGGAAAGGGGGGGGTGGAGGCCCTAGAAACACCGGGGCAAGTTTAGAGGACGGCGTTTTTCGGGCTGGTTCTTGTCTTGGCGGAGCTCCTCCCCCTTTCTGGAACGGGTGTCAATCCGGTTGCCGGTGGTTAGCCGCTTAAAGAAGAGGGAAGGGCCGGCGGCGAGCACATCCTTTTTGGGCTGGGAGCCCTTTCTTGAAACGTGGGGATAAGGGGTGCATGCCAGGCTAGCTCCCTGTGTGTGCGGAATTGCACGGGTGTCTCCACGGAGGAGTTTCCCTTGCTCAGGTTCAAAAGGGCGGTTTCGGCCGGACGCACGGCGGTTCCTCGAAGCCCTTCCGGAACTCTAGTGAAATGTCGTTGATGGCCGTGATTGGGTCACCCCGGTCCCACAGAGGAGTTTTCCAGGCCAAAGGCTTTACGGGAAAGGGGACTGCCCGAAGGCCCCCTTGGTCTTTTTGACGGAAATGACTGCCATGGTTTCCACATGCAGGGGGCACTGGGTGATGAAAACCCCTTCAGACTTGGAATCCCATCAAATTAGTGGCATGGTAACCGGGGTTGGGATGATGGGAACTGCCCCGGGGGGAAAACCTGCAGCCGACTGCTGCTGTGAGTGGCGATGAACTGCTGCCCAGGGGGAGGTTGCTCGGGTGTTGGCTTGCGGCGATCTGTTTGGAGCTTTGGGCCCCACGGTGGTGATCTGGGGACATTGGCTGACCCTTTGGGGGGACCATGGCGGTTTCCTACTTTAACGGAGGGTAGTGGATCCCTGGCCACCCCGGCGGGTGGTGGAAGCCCGCGCCAGGGAACGGATCTAAGTGGTCCCGGTATTCACAGAGCCCACCCCAAGCGGGAGGGGCTTGCTGCGGCGGGGTCTACCAGGTGTTCCCCTGGGGGACTTGCCTTTCGGGGGGGCCCGGGTAGACGTAGTACAGATTCCCCTCAGGCAAGCTCGTGGGCGGGGACAGGGAGAAGGGGCAGGACAGGGGGTTTGGTCGTAAAAGGGGACAGGGGAGGTCAGGGCGGGGTCTGGATCGCAAAAAAAGGGCAGGAGACGGTGGGCAGGCGGCAAGTAGTGGCGTAAACGAGACAAGGGTCGGTACACGGAAAGACAAGACTAGACTAGGAACGCTTTCCCGAGGTAAAACAAAAAAGGATCCCGGCGAGGGCCCGGGGGAAGGGGGCCCGACCTAAAGGAGCAGTGCCCGGCAAAAGCCCAATTCCGGCGCACTGCCCCTTTTAATTTCAAACAGCCCGGGCCGCCCGGGACCCTGGGGGGGAGCCAGCGCCGGGGTGGGATGTGGGAGGAGCGTGGCGGGTAAGTTGGTGCCGGCAGGACGGGGAAGAGCGGCCCGAACCCGGTGCGGGACGGGGCTCCCCTGAGGCCCCGCAGGACGCGCCCGCGCCGGACAGAGGGCGCAGGGGATCCCTGAACCCGAAAATTTCACATTTAAATGTGCTCTGAATATATAGGCAGGTGCTACCTTGTTTTCCATAATAAATATGTCCAAGCCATTGGACAAATCAAGCACTTTTAGCAATTGTCTTACCCTTAGTTTCTCTTTCTCTTTTTTATCCCTACTGTTTAACTTCTTGCCTGCTGTGTTACTCTGTGATGTCTGATTTTGTTTGTATATTTACCCTCTGAATTGCAAAGCGTTACTGAATATAGGATTAAGGGTATGCTCACATGGAGTGTTGGGTCCATGTGAACATACATTAGATGCGTGTTTGGGTCTGTCTAGACGGACCCAAACCCACATCCAACAATGAGCAGTGTGACTTTACACTGCTCGCCCAAGTACAACACGTATCGGCGTTTCCACGAGTGATCACCGATGTGCGTCTCATTGCGGTCTTATGGATTCGGTCTTGGTCGAAGACGGCAGCAGGAGACTATGAATAAAGTATAGAGTGCGATCCTGCTTCATCCAACACGGATCCAAACATGCAGCTCTGTGTTGGAGCCGATCGACGCTACGTTTTTGGATGCGATTTTCAGATCCAACACAGACCCGAAATCGTATCCAAAAACACAGTGTGAACATACCTTTGTTGGATCCAAAAATTGCATCCAAAAACGTAAACATCCGAGTTTCAGATCCAACTGTACCAACAAGCTAGCTGCATGTTTGATGCTTTGGCACGTGTTGGATGCAGCAGAATCGCACGTCTAATGTTTGTTATTTTTTATGGGCTCCTGCCTGCGTCTTTCGGACAGAATTGACAAATTTTGGAACGGCATCCGAAGTAAAGGAACGTAATGCGACGCATCGGAGATCACTCCATGTGTACGGCCGATAGTTTGTTTTACATTGCGAGCCAGTGTAAAAATCACACCTGGCTCCATTGTTAGTTGTGTGTTTGGGTTTGTCTAGATGGACCAAACAGGATTAACCGCATACACATAATTTGAATAAGCTTACTGTCTGTCCGATTCATAATTAGACCTTCTATGATTGTCCTATTTACATTTCATACAGCGGTATTTAAGCGACCTTATTCCAATTTCCCAACCTAATGGCGGGCTCGGAGTAAGCCTGAATGGACGTCCTGTGCCTGGTGAAGCATGGGCTCGCTCTGACAACGCCAGAATCCTGCTTATATGGTTGAACTGGAGAAAAACTCCTGGTCCTGTTCACTTAATCTTCGGATGATGCAGTTAAAGTGGTTTCACAGCGAGGGGCTCCCTCTGTCAGCCCATCAGCAATGAAGCAATGAGATTGTAGGATGCCAAGAGGTCTACACAGAAGGTCTGCCTTCAATAAGTACCTATAAGGGCTTCATAGAATTTCTGTCAGTTTCACACTAACAAACATAATACAGTGCACTAAATAAGTACCATATTACAGTATATTTTATGAGTACTATATGCATTTGATCAGATGTTTAAATTAGTGGAAAAAAAAATCCTTCCTCTTTCCTCTTATTTACAAAAAATTGAAAACCTATACATGTTTAGTATCTTCAAGTCCGTAATGCTCCTTACTATAAAATGATTACAGTATTTGTCCTACACAGTGAAAAACAAAAAAACACAGAAAAGCGAAATTGCTGTTTTTTTTTTTTCAGATCTGCTTCCTAGATCATAGATAATAATCTTTAAATCTTAGCGCCAACATATTCCGCACCCACTTTACAAATTCAGGGTATAAACATACAGACATTACAAATTAAAAGTACTTACAAATGAAGATACAGGTGTGGGCCCTGTCGTGGAGCATACATCTATTAGTGTGTATGGGTGAAACTCGGTAAGAAGGCCCAAGTTTTACAATGGTCCGGCCATTTTCATTAAATTGGGGGTGGATTCCATGAAAAATGGGATTGATCCTGCACCCTAGACTGTACATCTACTTTTAACAGAATAAGTGCCTGTGAGTGCCCAAATGTGCATGGGTAGTGACCGATGTGTGTGATAGCCATGTTAGGGATCTTGGTGGGGCCCAGACCCGAGAAGATGTATTTTCAGGGCCCTCTTAAACTGTGAGGGTTTGTGAAGTGCCTGAACGCCCTGCGGTAGCATATTCAAGGAGAATTTGGCTGCCGCACGTGTGGAAACATTTGTAGGCGGCATGGGAGGTTCGGATGATTGAGGAATGTAGTCTGATATCAGCAGCAGAGCAGCGAGCAGGGTAGGGGCGTTATACAAGAGACTGAGGAGGAGATGTAGGGAGGAGCAGCGCTGTGGAGAACTTTATAGGTGAGGAGTGCTGAGTTTATAACTATATCCTGGACTGGATAGGCAACCCGTGCAGTGATGACACCCGGCGGTAGAGGCAATCAGTATAGCGGCTGGAGAGACAGACAAGCCTGGCTGCGCATCTGGACAAGATGTGGAGCGGCGAGAGTTTGCAGAGAGGGCGACCGATAAGCAAGGATTGCAGTTAGACAGACGAGATAGATCAAGAGCCAAGTTAATGAGGAGTTTGAGTCGTTGCCTACAGTGAGAAAGGGACGGGATTTTGGAGATATTCTAGAGGTGCAGGTGACAGGAGAGCGGGCAGGGATTGGATAAATGGGGAGAGGTCAGAAATCAAATAAAACCCCTAGCAGCGGGCCTGCTTGCTAGGAGAAATGGTGGGGCGGGGTTGCCACATCAGAAATCAGAAATAGACAGGGGGGGGGGTTGGTTAGTAGATGGCGGAAAGACAAGAGTTACAGTCTTTAGTTCAGTCTTAGTAGAGGTTTAGTTTCAGATGGAGAGCGGACATGAGTTCAGCGACAGCCGGACCGACAGTCATGGTGTTTTGTGAGCAAGGCTGGAGTGATGTCCGTGAGGGGTGTATGAGTTGAGGTGTTCAATCGAATAGAGATGCGTACTGGAAGCCAAATCTACTGATGGTTTGTTCTATGGGGGTGTGTTCATGAAAAGAGGAGGAGGACGAGAGAAATGATTCTGAGGACTCCAACAGCAGAGGAAGAGTGAGAGGGGTCGAAACAGAAAATGGAGACTGCACGGATCCGGGTCGAGAGGTAGGACGAGAAGAACCAACGCGAGGGAGGAGCGGTGTCCCTGGAGGCCGAAGGGTGCTTAGCATGCTGAGGAGAAGTTGGCTGATCCACAGTTGTCAATAGCTTCAGAGATGTGATCAAGAGAAGAACAATGAGTAGTTACCCTGAGATTTTGATTGTTAGGAGGTCATTTGAGACATTAACTAAGGCAGTTTCCGTGGAGGTCGGGTGCGGGAAACCTGATTGCTGCGGGTAAGAGAGAGTTCGCAGTGTGGATAGCGGATTTAGGCGAGAGTCGGAGTAGGCCAAGCGTTCCCGGAGTTTTAGAGATGAAGGGCCGGTTAGAGACAGGGTCGGTAGTATCAGACACAAGGACGAGTCCAGAGAGGGCTTTTTTAGGTAAAGGGGTTATGTGGCGTGTTTGAAGGACGATGGAAGACTCCCAGTGGAGGAGCAGAGGTTCCAGATAGCAGTAAGTGTGAGAGGACAGGTGGAGAACTAGATCTCGACGAGCGTGGGTAGGACATGGGGTCAGTCAGCGAAGGTGGGTGGGGCGAGCAGACCGCGAGAAGCTGGACACTTTTCCTCTGTGTCGGGGTCAAGGGCTGCGAGTAGATTAGAGGACTTGGGGGGAGGGAAGGGTGGGGTAATAATTGGGGGATTGTGATGTGATGTGTTTTGCTGGATATTTTCAAATTTGTCTTTGGAAGTGGTGCGCCCGGTCTTCAGCACAGAGGTCAGGTGGCCGGAGCTCAGAGCTTTAGGCCTTAGGTGGGAGTGGAAGGTGTCAAGAGGCGTTTTGGGTTGTTGTGTAGTGTGGAGATGAGGGAGGTTGAATATTTTTGTTAGGCGCATGTGAAGGGCAGTTTGATTAAGTCCTGAGCATGAATTTGTAGTGGAGAAAAGTCTGCTGGTAGCTTTAACATTCTCCACACGCGCTCAGCCTCCCCTGGAACAATCGCAGGTAGATAATCGAAGTCTGAGGTAGGTGTGTGCCAAGCGCTGCGGGCGTCTGACTCTGGTGGTGTGGTGTTTTGGTGGTGGTGCTCCAACATGTCCAGGGTGGTTTGTGGAGAGTTTCATTGTAAGGTTTGACAGCCTGGTCTGGACAGGAGAGGGAGGAGATTGGGGACGGTGAGGACTGTATGGTGTCTGTGAGATGATAGAGCAGAAAGTTATCAAAAATTGCATACACCTAATAATGGTACCAATAAGAAGTGCAAAGCTTCCGGAAAAAATAAGCCCTCACAGTGCTCAGTTGATAAAAAAATAAAAATGTTAGGGGTCTTGTAACATGGGTGCAATTTCACAAGCGTTTTTGTCGTGCAAAAGTAAAAACTAGATACATTTGGTATTGCTGTAATCGTACTGACCCAGACAATGCAAGTAGTACAATCAGTAGTACTTTTACTGCACACCGTAAATGTAAAATGTAAAAAATACGGTAGGATTACTGTTTTTTTTTCCCTTCCTTTTAGATAGGATTAATAAAAGTTAATCAATAAGTTCCGTGTCCCTCAAAATAGTGACAATAAACAGTAAGGGCGACATGTATGAATTCGAATGCGTACTTTTTTTAACTTGGCGCCGCACACAGTTCTAAATAGATATAGAAGAGTGTAGAATACGACAGATTTTTGGCGCATTACATAGAGCTTAATGCGCCGAACTTTATAACTCTATTAATGCGGCAAAATTGCTGTTTTCGTATTCTACACTCTTTTTATATCTATTTAGAACTGTGGTGTCGGCGCCAAGTAAAAAAAAAGTAATGCATTTGAATTCATACTGGCGCTCTCTTAATTTTTCAATGCTCGGATTATGAGATTCTGAGAGTGTAGAATACGACAGTATTAAGATTTTTTGGCGCATTACCTGGGAGCTTAATGCCCCAATTTGGCGCATTACACTCTATTCCATACAAAGTTTGGCGCATTAAGCTCTATGTAGTGCGCCAAAAATCTTCATACTGTCGTATTTTACACTCTTCTATATCTATTTTAGAACTGAGTGTCGGCGCCAAGTAAAAAAAAAGTACGCATTCGAATTCATACATGTCGCCCAAAAAGGGCTTTTTTTGCAAATAAACAAGCCCTACTATGTCTACGTTGACAGAAAAATAAAAAAGGTAAAGGTAATTAAAAATAAAACAAATTGCCTGCCATTAAAATGGTGGCCTCACTCAGCCCTTGTTTGGCATATTACTAGGATATGCCATCAATGTTGATAAGTGTGGATCCCAGAGGTGGGACCCGGACCCTATTGTTTAAACGAGCCCTGAAACCTTTCCATCTGAACGGAGAGGTGGTTGGGACTCTCTTATAGACTTGTATGGGAGGTCCGAGTTTGACCGAGTGGCAATGCTTGGTTGTTATCAGAACTTCTATTCATGTCTATGGGAAAGTCCTGGCCACTTTTCTGGGGCTTGTTTAGGAGATAGGTGCGGATGCCAGTGGTGGGACCCCTCACCTATCTTCTTAACAAGCCATGAAACCTTTCCATTCTGAACTGAGAGGTGGTCGGGACTCTCCTATAGACTTTTATGGGAGTTCCGATCTTGGCTGAGTGGCAATGCTCGGCTGTTATCAGAACTCCTATTCATGTCTATAGGAGAGTCCTGACCACCTCTCCGTTCAGAACTATCTATCTATCATCTATCTATTATTTTCATTGCTGATGATTACTGTGTCAGTCCTTTCTTTTTGGACTTTTATTTGTTTTTCTGTGAACTGTTTTTCTTTCTTCTTTTAATAGTAGTTCTTGGTTGGACACATTTACTGCCCTCGGTATTTTTAGTGGTGCCCAATTTTTCTCTCTTTATATATTACCCTGACCAAGGCAGAGGGGTTGTTGGCAACCCCAGGCACACAACTCATGGGTCACACACTGTTAGTCCACTTATGAATATCCAGAAAGGGGTCTTTATTGTATTTTTACAACAATCCTTAAAGCCAATTAACATCTATAAAAGTAATGTAAGAGAGGGTATGTTTAAGAAAAAAAAAATTTAAAAAAGGTGGTTGGGGGGGGTTGATGGGGTGACCTTAGTTTTTAAGTTTGTCTGATGGGTGGGGGGGACTTTTTTTCCCACCGCTGGGGAAATAGACTATATTAACAACTACTGTTCCCTCCCAACCCATTTTGTTCTTTGTTTGCTCTTTAAATATGTTCCATAATTTCTTGTTCATGAATCAATTTCACAGCTGGTGGGAGTTATCCTCGCTGGGGGAATGATTCAGTGAACCACATGGCTGCCAGAGTCAATGACTGGCATACGGTTGGTGGTTTTTGCATGTTAAGTTTTAATGTATCTGGTGCGTTTCAGGTCTAAAGTTCAATTGAGGACATTATAAAGTCATACAGTAACGTCATATCATGTGTTTAAACAAATTCTATAGATGAACTCGGTGTTACCCACTATCTGAGTGTCATTATGTTCTGTATACTTATGAACCATTTTGTTTGCTAACCGAGATACATTAGTAAGTCTTATTTATAAGAACTGTGAAAGCTATCTATCTCAAATTTTTCAACATTTCAATTGTAAATCTATCCATCAATCTTGCTATATATATACTTAACACAGTAAGTAATAGCCATTTTAGATATTCATATCAATAGTTTTGCTAATTTGTTTAATACAGATAAGTAATTGTATTCTCCCGGCTTATTAGACTTGTTATACTTTTCAGCTAATTGGCTTCTTGAAAGTTTTTTTTATTACTGTAGAATACAGTAGAATAACATGTTAATCTATGATAGCAGTTAGGGTTGCTCGAGTGGGTCCCTGATCGGTTTGACACTGGTTTGAACTTGTGAAAAAATTCAGGTTTGATACGTCTTGAACTTGAAATTTTTCACCTTGACACTAACCCTAAACTTAGCCCTAATCCTGACCATAACTATCACTCTAACCATAAATTGTGGTTAGTGGTAGCATTTTTAACTTTTTATTTTCTTAACTTTCTGTTTTCCGTTGACTCTATCTAACACCATCCTACCTCATTCATAACGTTAGAACTGGGATTATCCTAACCCTAATCCATCTCTATAACCTATCACTAAACAGTCTCCTCCCTTCTTCTTATAAGACATCACACTCATCATTAAGAAGCCATCCCTTGACCTTTCCTCTTTATCCAACTATCACCCCATCTCACTATTCTAATTTGCCTCAAAATCCTTGTACGAGTCTTTCTTGAGTCCTCCCATCCAACTCACGTCTTGACTTGCTGCAATCTGGTTTCCGATCCCACCAGTCTACTGAAACTGCTCTGACTTACATCACTAATGAACAAATGTGCCAAATTCTCAATTTACTACTCTTAGCCCCTCCTTCCAGCTCTGTCCTCTGTCTTTGACACAGTAAAACCTGCTCCTGCTACAAATTTTCCCATCCCTTGGAATTATAGACAATGTGCTTTTCTCAAAATGTTCATACTTCCTGCATGTGCTCTCACACCACTTTCTCATCTCAAGGTCAATCTTAGGAGCCTTAGTCTTTTTCCTCTATACTCTTGGCCTGGGACAGCTAATAAAATCTCATGGCGTTTGATACAACTTCTAGGCCAACACATTTACCTCTCTAGCCTTGATGTTAATCTTTTGCTTTCAATGACCCTAAAGTGTCTATCTGCCATATCTTCCTTCTTCTCCTGCTTTGTAATACTCAACATGGAGTTAACAGAATCCATTATGTTTTTCCCATCCCACTCAACCTCCCTAACAGCAATACAGTAATCTTTGACTCTTTGTCTCTCAAACTACACATCCAAGCTCTTAGCACCTCCTGCCACCTCCACCTCAAAAACATTTTTGAAATCTCCTCTTTTCTTAACTCTGACTGTAAAAAAATGGTAATTCATACCTCTGTCATCTCTCATCTAGTCAACACAATCATTCTCTGTGGCCTCCCATCTGACACTCTTGTACATCGTGTAGTTCATCCTCAACTCTTTTGCCTGGTTTATTCACCTTTATTCTCGTTACTCCTTTGACTATCCCCTCTGCAAATCCCTTCAGTGAACACCCACTGCCCAATGAATTTAGTTTAAGCTACAGTATCAATCATGAAATACAAGGCTATCCATTATGTTCTCTCTCCATCTGAATCAATTAATTGGTCAATTAGAGATTATTATTATACTGTTTTTTTCATACTGTATGTCAGGTATTTAAACCCCTTTTCCGATGTACAGAGCTTAGAATTATTGGCATTTTAAAGTAAATAGTAATAATAATGGTCTGCTATACTTTTCTATATAGAGGGATACAGTGATAAAACATATTTATATTTATATTTATACAGGTGCATCTCAATAAGTTATACTATCATCTATAAGTTAATTTATGTCCGTAATTCAAGTCAAATAGAGAAACACATGTGTTGTGTAGACTCATTACACACAGAGCAATATATTTCAAGCATTTATTGACTATGGCTTACAGCTAATGAAACCTAAAATGCAGTATACTAGGAAATTAGAATAATGTGTGATAGGTTTTATATTTTAATGATATTGGTGTGCTGTTGTCTACGCGGCAAAGATTTCTTAATCTGCTCTGCTGAGTTCAGATAGCTACAAAATCATGGGGAAGAACTGTCTAATTACTGTTGTGAAAAAATATTTGTTACCCTCCATTGATGGGGAGCCACTCATGGTCTTTGCTAAAGAAGCTGACTGTTATGTGCTGTATTTAAGCAGGATTGTAAGGAAGTTGTGAGAGCAAGGAAAAAGTGTGGTAAGAATATGGTGCCACAGCTTCTGGGATGAGCACAGCCTTGTATAGGTTCTTTAAAAATTGGCACATTCAAGAATTTAGGAGAAATTGACAAGGAGGGGATGGGTGGAGTCAATGCTTCAACCACACATAGACATATTGGGGATAGGTCCACTGTACCTTCTTGTGTGTTACCACCATCAACCCAGAGAAGAATCTTACAGGGATAAAGAAAAAGTACTGCACTAGTTGTCCAAGTCATAAGTCTGTATTTTTAGGTGAAAGTAGTTTTCCATTCACTTGGGAATTCATTTCACTTGGTGCCATGTATCTCTAGGATTAAAATTACGTGGCTTCCGGCTTAGGAGATGCCAGAGTAATGTCCGTAACACAGAAGTGGTTCCGGACTCAGCTTTCTTGTCGTTGGGAGCAGGTGGAGAGGTTGAGCAGCCTTTTTATTTTTTCAAGTCATAGCAGGCACACTATCTTAAGGGTGGCAGTCTATAGAGGGGACAGTTTATGGGGTAAATGAAGATGTGTACCTAACTACAGGGGGCTGTATACAAACCTACATAGGGCTGTATACCTACCTATGGGAACTGTATACCTACAGGGGGCTGTATACCTACCTACAGGTATACAGCATTTACACCTATGTATCTACCTATGGTAGCATATATACCTACCTGCCTTTCTATACGGGACATATATACCTACGTATTTACAGAGGACTGTATACCTGTCTACAGAGGACTGTATACCTGCCTACAGGAGGCATATATACCTATCTACAGGGTGCTGTATATCTACTTACAGGGAGCATATATACATACCTATCTACCGGGGGCGGTATATCTACATGAATCATATACACCGACCTATGTACTGTGTACTGTATATCTATCTACAGGGAGCATATATACCTGCCTATCTACAGGGGTCTACATATCTACGTACAGGGGCTGCCATATCTACTACAAAGCTGCTATCTACCTATCCTATGTGTCTTTTATGCCTACATGCAGGGATCTATAGAGCTATCCTACTGTAATAAGTGGGGCAACACTTACTACCTATTTATTTATTAATTGGGAGGGGGGGTTACCATTAAGAGGCAGGAAATGCTAGGGAGATAAAATAAAATAAGAAGTCTAAGATGTTTGTGCATTGAATTCTGCAGGGTCGAGTTATGGCCGGGAGAAGTTGTCAAGGCAATCTTGGTTGGATTGAGAAGAAAATGGAAAAAGAGCGACTCAGAGAACAACTCTTCAGAGAAGATGCCTCCTGTGAGTCCTTGGATGTCAGGGGTTATTGTGCTTCTTTGTTGGATTAGTGCGGTAGTCACTGTCAAGTGATGTGACCTGAACTGGTGTCTGACCCCCCCTGTGGTCTCTATATTGCGGTGTTGTAGGTTATAAGTTTGTTATCGACAACTGTATTTAGAGTAAAGGAAGGTAGTGGATCCGCTGGACCACGCAGGCGATGGTGGAAAGCCACGCAGGGAACGGAATCTAGAATATGCGATCCCGGTATTTCACCTGGACGCCGCAAAGCGGGTGGACTTGCTGCGGCCGGGACAGTCTACAGGTCGTTTCCACTGGCTGGGGCTTGCCTGCATGGTGGCGGCCACGAAGGGTAGACGTAGTACAGATTCATCTGGCAAGCTCGTATCGGGGACTAGGCAGAAGAAGGTGACAGGCGGGGCTCGGATCGTAAAATGGAAAAGGCTGATCGTTCAGGACAGGGGCTCTTGGATAGTAAACGTGGATCAGGCAGAAGGTCAGGGCAGGCGGCAAGATTGTGGTCGAAAATGTATGGTTAGGGGTATACGGTACACGGATAGACAAGACTAGGCTAGGAACGCTTTCTCAGATGGTTAAACACACTTAAGGGATCCGGCGAGGGACAGAACTTAAATAGGAGCAGTGCGGGCAATAACCCAATTACCGGCGCCATGCCCTTTAAATTTCAATCCGTAGCCACGCGCTGGGAGACAGGGATGGACTCGAGAAGGAGCGCGGCCGGGTAAGTGACGCCGGCGGGGGACTGGGACAAGAGGTGGACTCGAACCCGACGTGCGGGGACGGGGCTCGTGGGAGCGCATCACGGACGGCCTGCGACCGAGACAGAGGTGCAGGGGGTCGTTGGACAGAATTCCCACACCTTGGGCCCCCGCCTGGGCCCCTCTCTTATCGGATCGAGATATTTGGATGAGATTACGTTCAGGATTTCTCTCCGTGGTCCCAGACCTCTCTTAGGACCAAACCCTTCCAGTCTACCAGAATAGTACATTTTCCCTTAGTTCTCCTCTTTAGCAGGATCTCTTGACTTCAAAGCCATTGGAAGCATCAGCTATCGGGTGGTAGGAGGGATAGACTTCAGAGAGAAACGGTTAAGGACAGGGTGTTTTAGTAGCAGTAGGAGAGACGTGGAAAGAGGTTAGAATTCTCATGGTGGGAGGGCGAGGGTTTTTAGAAACCGGATTAATGCGAGTGATAACTCGAAGGGGCAGGAAGCATGGGTCCAATTTGTAGGGGGCATCTTAAGATGGACATATCTGGCCGAAGCACACTTGTCACCTGGGGAGAAGAAGATGGAGGACTTTTCCTTTGTCAGCTTGGTTTGTGCGCTCGGAAGCGGCGGAGAGAGATGGGGGTTGGCCAGATTTGTTTTATGTCCAGAACCAGTGCGTCCGCCGCAGGAAACTTGGATGAGATGCCAGGGGAGGAGGTGGCGGGAATGCTAGGACCGTATACAATGTAGAAGGGAGAGACCCCTGTGGATTCTGAGGCTCTGAGTTGTTCCGAGAACTCCGCCATGGGCAACAAGTTGACAATCGGTCTTGGGTGCTGAACGAAGTGGGTAGTTAACCTCCAAGACATGGTTTATCTCCTCTCACCTGGCCATTCGTTTGTTTGTGGGTGGTAAGAGGACGAGAAAGTCGAGCTTCTATCTGCGTTGGAAACACAGGGCACACAGACTTGGAAACAAACTGGACTCACCGATCGTGCAGATTTGTGCGGGAGCCCATGTGGAAAAATTCGCCGCCAGGGGGTGGCCGAAGGCAGGCCTGGAGAGGGGACCAAATGCGCCATTTGGAAACGATCAGTAGTCACCAAATGACGGTGTCTGCCAGCGTAGGAGGGTGATCTCAGTTATTTAAAGCCATCACAATGTTGGTCAAGGTTTGCGGCAGATTGGGTTAGTGGGTGTAGTAGACTCTGTCGGCTTGTGACGAGGCGTTTGTTGGGGCACTGGCGGTTACAGGCTTGAACGAAATCTTGACATCTTGACGAGCTCGGGGCCACCAATAGAACGGGATATATCAAAAGGAAGTCTTTCGAGCTGAGGGATGGACACGGCCACAAAGTGGCAATTGCACTTTTGATGGCCTGCGGAGAGCAGGGGTTCGTAGGTCCTCCCTGGTGGGAACTTCCGGTGGTCAACTGGAGCAGCGAGTATATGGTGTTATGGGGAATTTTATGCTCTGGAGTGGTCTCCTCACCACCACGTCTGACGCCGGGTCTCACGCCGCGCGTCGCCTTGTTGTTCTCTCCGCGGGCACCAGAGTGATTTTGGTAGTCGACGGAGACGTAGATGAGAGGACCACCTAGCCTGGCGTGGGTTAAGTGCTGAGGTCGGGAGGTATTGAAGGTTTTTGTGGTCCAAATATAGCAGATGGGATGGTCGGAGCCATCCAATAGGTAGAGCCTATGCTTCCAAGCCATCTTGATGGCCAGCAACTCACGGTCGGCCTATCGTGTAGTATCTTTCTGCGGGGAGAACGTATTGGAAAGAAGCACTCTTTACGGTCTTGCCCGTTGGGCATTTTTGAGTAAGATGGATCCGTCCCAAGACGAGGCATCCACTTCCAAGGTGAGGGTTTCGGGGGTCCGGGCAGCGAGTAGGACAGTTGAGTGGTAAAAAATAATGGCAGATGAGCTTTGCGAATGCCTCTCAGCTTCGGAGGCCAGCTGCTGGGTTTGGTGTTTCTTAGTGAGAGCACTATCGGAGGGCACTAGCGGTAGAAAAGTGGGTTATATTGGCGATAATAGTTACAGAACCCCATGAAACGTGTATGCACGCAAACCGACCTGGGCGTGGCCACTGAACACGGCTGACGCTTTGCTGGATCCATCTGTAGGCCTCAGATCAGAAATTAATGTACCCAGAAAGAAGGTTGGTTTGGTGGAGGATGGCACTTTCAAGCTTGGCATAAGGTGTTTATCTCGGAGCCGCTTTTCAACACCGCGGATCATGGACATTGGTGGGGTCTCGAGGTCAGGCTAGTACACCAAATATCGTCCAGAAAGATCTTCGCTGGTGTAGAGAAGTTCCTGAAAATGTCATTTCACGAGCTCCTGGAGACGGCAGGGCCATTTCACAGTCCGAATGGTTACCTGGTCTCGAAGTGGCGTCCCTGGTGTTGATGGCCGTCTTCCATTCAATCGCCCTGCGGATTGGAACAATGTAGGGCCCTCTTAGATCCAGCTTGGAGAAATCTGCGCCCTGCAGACGATCAAATAACTCGGTGATCAACGGTAGTAGGGTACCGATTCTTCACCAGATCTTTTCTGACCCGGTAATCAATAGCAGGGTCGCAAGGTACCATCTCTTTTCCTCTAAGAAGAATCCTGCCCCCGAGGGTGAAGAGGTCTCCGAATACCTTCTGGAGATTATCCGTTGTTTGGACATGGCCTGTGTCTCCGGAATGGAGTCATGGGGTGCACTCTGCCCGAGGGAGGGATTGGTACCGGGCAATTGGTTCAATCGGGACAATCATGAAGGGACGATTGTGGCATGCGCAGGGTCTCTGCCAGCCTTCTGAGAAGACCTCAGCATACTCCTGGTAAGGCAGCGGGAAGACTCGCTAGAGGCTTAGCTGGTACCGTAGAAGCGCCGGCACTGGGCGGTGTCACAAAACAGCGAAATCCGACACTCTGAGCCCTTCGCAAGACTCGCCCGTCTGCCAGTAAGCACCGGGGATGCGCTGCAGCCATGGAAGACCCAATAGGAGGGCGATGAAGGACGGGGTAACACTTGAACGTGATAGTTCTCTCTTTGTGAAGTGCCATACTAGGAGAGGACAAAGGACTCAGTCGGAACGGACTGGGTCAGGAGGTTCTTCCAGTGACGGAGGAAATGGACAGAGGATTTAAGGGGGAACCAGGGAAGGGCAGTGTTGAGACACAGGCGAAGTCCATGAAGTTTCCAGCAGAACCGGAGTCCAAGTAATGCTGAAATTTAAAGTGGGTCCGGCTTCAGTGCCGATCAGGACCAGAAATGTCAGGGCGGGGAGGAGACAGGTCACGCTTAGGGATGCTTCTCCACGTCCTAGGTGGCCCGTTTCTCACGGATGCCGTTGGCGTAGCAGACACAACAACGGAGGAGATGATCATGGCTGCGCAGTAAGGACATAGGTTTCTTTACGCATCGATTAAGTTCTTGACGGAGGGAAGGTGGCTCAATCACTTGCATGGCGGGAAGGAGGCGGTGGAGGCAGAGTAAACCGGTGCAAGATGAGATGGACGGCGTGTAGGGCTGGTTCTTGGATCTTGGCGGAGCTCCTCACGCTTTCTGAGACATCGGATGTCAATCAGTTAGCAGCGGTGGATTAGCTCGCTTAAGAAGGACGGAAGGTCTCCGGGGAGGCGAGCGCTTCCTTGATTGGGTTGAGAGGCCTTTCTTGAATGTGGCGCTATGCTGCATCGTTCCAGGCTAGCTCCGATGCTTGTGTGCGGATTGCTCGGCGTTGTTCCCCACGGTGGAGTTCCCTTGTGCAAGGTTATAGGGTGTTTTCGAGCAGGACGCTCGCTCGAGCAGGTTCCTCGAAGAAACTCCGGAACTTCGTTGAAATGTCGCTAGACCATCCGTGATTGGGTCACCTCGGTCACACAGTGGAGTTGCCCAGGCCTGGGCTTACCGGAGCAGGAGACTGTCACCGAAGCCACCTTGGTTTTTTTGTGGGATCTTTCTGACGGGAAACTGACCTGCCATGAGTTCCACATGCAGGGAGCATGGGTGATGAAGCCCCTGCAGAACTTGGAATCCCCATCTAACTTGGTCGGCATGGATAACCGGAGTTTGGGATCCGATGGAGATCTGCCCCAGGAGGACCACCCGCAGCCGACTGCTGCTTGAGTGGCGATGAAATGCTGACCAGAGAGAGAGGTTGCTTCGAGCTGTTGCGCTCTTGCTGCGAGTTCTGTTTGATCTGCTTGGCCACAACGGTGGTGATACTGCGACACTTGTCAAAGACACTTGGCGGGATCCTTGGGGGCTATCTACTGTAACGGACGGTAGTGGATCCGGCTGGACACCGCAGGGATGTGGAAGCCAGCCAGGGAACGGTATCTATGTAGGTCCGGTATTCACCAGAGCCCACGCATAAGGGGATGGACTTGCGCGGGGGGAGTCTACCAGGTGTTCCACTGGCGGGGCTTGCCTGCGGGTGGCGGACCAAGGGAGACGTAGTACGATTCGTCAGGCATGCTGTAATCGGGGACAGGCAGTAGGTCATGGACAGGCGGCTCTGTATCGTAATCGTGGACAGGCAGAAGGTCAGGACAGGCTGATTCTGGATGTAAATCGGGGACAGCAGATGGTCGGGCAGGCGGCAAGATTCGTGGTCGTTAAAGAGGCAAGGGGTAACGGTTACACGGTTAAGAACAAGACTAAGGCTTAGGAACGCTTTCTCCAGATGGTAAAACACACTAAGGATCCGGCGAGGCCGGCAGGAAGAGGCTGACCTAAAATAGGAGCAGTGCCGGCATTTACCCAATTCCGAGCACTGCCCTCTTATAATTTCTAACAGCGCGCCGCGCGCGCCTAGAGTCGGATGCCAAGCGCGGGAGACTGGGAAACTGACTGAGCAGAGAGCGGCCGGGTAAGTTGACGCTAGTCGGGGATGGGACTAAGAGCGGACCCCGTACCCGTCGTGCGGGACGGGGCTCCGTGGGGGCCGCACGGATTGGACGCGCCTGCGACCCGAGACAGAGGTCGCAGGGGCGTCCGTGACAATATATTTATTATTGTGAGTGGTTATATTGGTTGGGGGGCCTAGTGGACAGTTCTGTCCAGGGACCCATAATGCTGTTAAGATGTTCCTGGTCCATTGTATTATATCAGGTTTTATGGTTCAGCAGTCACCTACAGACATTTAGAGCCTTTAGGCCTTCTCTCTGCTGACATGCTTAATGAATTGCCCTCACTGCCAAAGTGAAATTAATGGTATGGACTATGGCTTGATTGGCAGAAACTCGCTTGACCTAAACCCTATAGAAAATCTATGATGACAGACACCAGAGCAAACACAGCAGCTGAGCTGGAGGGTGATATTAGGTTAATAAATTCAGGCGCTTCTTCCGTACTATGCGTGCATAATATTTGTCGTTCTGTTGCACAAAAATACATTTATTGATGCCCATTGTTTTTTCCAAATTTACAGCCTGATGTGTGCTTTATGCTATGAAATATATATAATTTATTTATCTATTACATTACTAGTCATAGGATCCAATTAGAATTGCTGAGTTTTTCAGATGCTATAAAGATTTAAAGGGGTTGTCTCACTACATTGATTCATCTTACCTCTGTCCAGTTTTCTTGGTTTCATTTTGAGTTTCAGGGGGTTATTTTTATGCTTCCTGCTAGGCTTGCAGTAGAAGGCATGACGTCTGTAGACTTTAGCAACCTGTTCTGTCAGGTCCTATCATGAGTGATTGAAAGGTAGGCAGCTTCTTAGTGACTGAGGTGTTGGTGTTCGGATGCAGACCACTATAAAGAGGGGATATCTAGAAATAGGTAGGTTTCTGTTAATGGACATACACTCACGGCCAATTTATTAGGTATCATGGTAGTAAGGGTTGGTCCCTTTTGCCTTCAGGAACTGCATCAATTCTTAGTGCTAATAGATTATAACAAAGTGTTGCAATGATGCTCAATTGGTACCTAGGGGCCAAAGTGTGCCATAGAAACTATTTTCCCACACCTTGGCACCAACACCACAGCTGAACGTTGTTACCAGGCAGCGGATGGATCCATGCTTTCTTGTGTTGTCGCCAAATTTGACCCTACCATACGAATGTGCAGCAGAAATCAACACTAGATCTGACCCAGGCATACGTTTTTTCAATCTTCTAATGTCCAATTTCGAGGAGCTTGGGCAAATTGGAGCCTCAGTTTCCTGTTCTTAGTGAAAGGGTGAACCAGGTGTTGTTTCTGCTTGCTGTAGCCCATCTGCTCATAAAGTTCGCCATAATGTGCGTTCAGAGATGCTCTTTGCCTACCTTGGTTATATCGGTGGCTATTGAGTCACTGTTGCCTTTTCTATCAGCTCGAACAGTGTGCCCTTTCTCCTTCGACTCTGGCATCAAACAGGCATTCGCTCCTACAGGACTGACACTCTACTGGATGTTTTTTCTTTTTGGACCTTTCTTGTAAACCTAGAGAGGGGTTGTGCTTTTGAAAATCCAGGGGGATCAGCAGTTTTGAAATACTCGGGCCCCACCCCTTTCTGGCACTAACAAAAAACCATGCCATTCAAAGGCACTCAAATCACCTTTCTTCCCTTTACTGATGCTCGGTTTAAACTGCAGGAGTTTGGGTTTTTAAACCTGTCTACATGCCTAAATGCACTGAGTTGCCCCCCAAAGTGTTTGGGCTGTTAGAAATTAAGTTTTAAAACGAGCAGTTGGACGGGGGTCCAAATAAAGTGGCCGGTGGGTATTTTGGGCAAAGTGACTTGTTTTTGGCAAGATGTTTAACATAAAAAGAAACCCTTGTAGTAAAAACCAACCCCCTTTAAGCCATGTCATGCTGGAGTGGGCCCAACATTGCAGCGATACATTGTCCCAAAAAAACATACTTTTTTTTGGGTTAGAGGTATATGTAGTATAATAAAGAAAATAATAAATTTGCACCCTAAAAAAAATTTTAAAATTAAATGCATGAATGCTGAAAAAATTTTTAAAATTTTTTTCTTTTATTTTAATTTTGGGGTTTTTTTGGGGGGGGGTTAAAAACACATGAGAAATTGAATAAACAGTAATAAAAAAAGGGTTTAATTTTGACGTGAAAGATCCCTAAATTTAAGATTTCCCAAAGGTGAAACTGTAGCAACCAAAACTAAAGGGCCCCTGAAAATTTTTCCCCCTTTTGGGGCTTACGAAATTTCCCTGCTATATATTTTGACCAATGACCTTTTAAAAGAAAGACCCCAGCCTTCTAATGCTACAGAAAACTCCCTGGGAAAACAAGCCGGGGAAATCAAGAAGAAAAAGGGTCAACCCGGGGGTTGAGAAAATTTCCCTTTTAGTGTTCCCTCGAAATTCTGGGCTATGTGGCCCTTACACAGCAGTAGTTTAACCTTTCTGAGTTTGAATTTGTGACTTATTGGGTGTAAAAAAACAAAATTTAAAAATGGTTGGTAAAATGAAAATGTCAGGGGTTTTTGTTCTTTTCTGGTTGCCCTTTGTAAAAGGCCAATGAGGACCCTTTTTTTTGGATGCTTTTTTTGGGAATCCCAAGTAAAAATTTTAAAGAAAAAACCCCTTCAAAAAGAAAGTCAATTTAAAAAAGGGCCCAGTTTTACTCCCTACACGGGCCCTCAAAGTGTTGTTCAAAAAAGAAAAACTAAAATTATATTATTTATGCATTTTTAAAGTGAAAAGAATCTACCAAAACCAAGTATATAGGAGCAGAGATATATTGGTCCGTAAAGTTGAGAAATTGTATTCATAGCAGTAGAAAATTTTTAAACCTTTATTTCCTGGAACATCAAAAAACAAAAACGGCTTTTTAAAATTTTTGGAAATGGGTCTTCACAAACCCTTTTTCCTTACAGGGGAAAAAGTAATAAATTTTGGTGGGGGAAAAACCCCCTTTATTGGCACTTTCAGCCCCACCATAGACCCCTTGAACTGACTGGGGTTTTTTAAAGCCAACCCAGTTTCCCTTTTTGGGCGTTGCATATCTGCTATGGATATAGGGAAAAAAAAAAAAAAAAAAAAAAACATTTGGAAAACAGCAATATTCCAAGGGGTTTTTAAAAAAATTCCTTTATTGAAAATCCACAAAAAATATGGCAGTGAAGCACCGGAAAAGTTGATACACTGCTGACAATTTCTTAGGTCCCCCTTGTTTTAGCATTTTGCTTTTAAACAGTAAAAAAATTCCCCTTTCTTTTTGTTTTTTTAAAAAAACCTTTCTTTCCTCAAGACGTAGGGGAAATCCCCCTTGTTTGGAAAAACATTTACTAGGTTTTAAAATAGATCTTGTGGGATCTTATATTGCCCTTTTGGGAAATTTTTAAAAACATATTTATTATTTTTCCAACAAAGCCGTCTTTTCTCAAAAATAAAAACCCCAAAATTTTTGCAAATCTTTCTGGGGTCCCTTTTTCCCACCCGCCCTTTTTAAATTTCTTTTTTTTGCCCCCTTTGTTTTGGTCCAAGCTTCCCTTGTTTTTCCCTGTCCCTTGGTCCCCCAAAAAACTGTACACAGTTTTTCCATGGGTGGTCAAACCCAGTGCTTGTAAAAATGAGGGGAAATAATGTTCTCTTCTGTGATCTTTGCCCTTTTTAAAAAAAAACCTTGTTTCCTATTTCCCCTTGGCAGTGTCCCTTTGACACTGGCTGTACAAGTAATTTTTTACTGCCCCCATGATTCCAAAGTTTTTTCCCCATTCACTGTTCCCCTTAGTTTTTCTTTTTTAAAAAAAATTATCCTACAATGGTTTTTTTCCTTTCCCCTTTTTGGTGAAAACCTTTTTTTATCCATGAAAAAAACCCTTCCTCCATTAGCGTATCTTTTCTTCCTAGGGGAAAAATTGATTCCCGAAAAAGGGGACTTTCAGGTACGCCCCGGGACATTGTGCGGGCTCCAAGATACTCCTACGTTCACGCATTGGCCGCTGTGTATTACAGAGGGGTTCCATGGGGTCAATTA
>JAODAL010048426.1:0-29034 GCA_025379985.1 Phyllomedusa bahiana | reverse complement strand
CCATGTGATTGGCTGATTAAAAATTTAAAGTTTTAAAAGGCATTGGACGGTGTACCTAAAAAAGTGGCCGGGTGAGTGTACTTTAACATATGCGAAAAAGTGAAAAAAAATTGTAACTATGATAAAAGAACGGGCCCAACATGAGTGAAAAGGTCGGGCCACCTCAGTGAAGGTCCTCCACTGTGAAGGCTTCGACGCTTTAACCGGGTTTCGGGCACTGAAATTTGCAAAGACTGAACAGAAATGGTGGAAGTGGTTCCTCTTTTGTCCAGAGAGGCTCCTGCTTTGGCCAAAGCACTAGAGGAACATAACACTCTGTTGAGATCCACCATGTCAGGCTTTTATTGGGCCTTTATGGGGTTTGGCAGGTTTCTTTGTTCTAAAAAAATAATTTTTTAAAAAATGAAATACAAATATATTTTAAAAATAATTTTAATTAAAATAAATTTAAATCCCCTTTAATATTATAATAAGATAATAAAATTTAAAATAACCCAAAACCCATTTAAAATCAATGTAATAATTATCCCCATAAAATACCTAAATACCCATTAACCCAAAAAATTAAGATTTTAAAATACCCAAAAAATAGATTTAATAATACCGAACTATAAAAAAAACCCTTATAATAATAATCTAACCGATTTTTTAATCCCTTAATAAAAAATTGAAATTTTTCCCCATAATAATTAAATAATTTTAATTTTTTCCCATAAACCCTTTTCCCCATCATTAGCCATTTTAAAAAATACTAATTTTTAAAAAAAAAATTTATCTTTTCCCATTTTTCCTTTTAACCCCTAGTAAATTTTATTAATAAAATTATAAACTCTACCATCTATAACACTACCCCCAACAATACCTTTAGGGCCCCCATCAATACCCATCTATACCCATCAATAGCCATCTATACCTATCAATACCAAACCAAAACAATCAATAACCATTTACACCCATCAATTCCCATCTATAACCATTTATACCCATTAATATCAATCAATACCCATTTATACCCATCAATACCCATCACATGTGACTTATCTGGGAGTAATGAGGTGAATGTGGCAACTTTTTGGAAAGGTCCGTCCAGTCGAAACAATGTTGTGTGTTAAACAGTTCGCCTTGTTTCTCGGGTTTCCACCCAACCCCAGCTGCAATCATTCATGTAAAACTCACTTGGCTAAAAAATTTAGTGATTCATGAAAACGTTATATTCCGTTGTAGTGAAGATTCATCATTATTAATTATCACTGATTCACAAATAAAGAAATAGAGAATGTAAATCCTGCAGCACGTTGTCCATATGGATCCCCACCTTTTAGGGGAGAGCCCAAAAAGCTGGCCCCAATAGGAGCTCCACATCTTGCCCCCACAGCGAGCTAAAGGGGTCTCCCCCCCTTTTTCTTAAATTTTTTACCAGCTCTGGTTATTTCGATTTCATTGGCAACCAGGATAGAGAGAGAGGTTCAGGGAACCTTATTAAAATCCTGCCTTGGCCTCTACATTTTAAAGAGCCCTGCAAAATCTAATGAAACAATGGAGTCGTGAGATTGGACACTGTCACATTGTCACATGGAGACAGTTGCTGTAATGCTCTCGTTTCTGCAATGACCATAGAAGGACAACAGAAATATTGAATCTGCTTTATTCATGATGAGAATATTTTGCCTGTTACTCTTTGCACCACTTCCTAATATACTTTTATGCATGCAGATACTCAGTGGGTAACTGGAGGGATGATCAGCGGGCAGTGTTGGATTTGGGTGACTGGGGTCAACCAGTGGAGCTGATTCTTGGGGTCACCAGTGGAGATGATTCTTGAAGCCACCAGTGGAGTTCATTCTTGGGGCCACCAGTGGAGGTGATTCTTGGGCCCACCAGTGGAGTTGATTCTTGGGGCCCACCAGTTGAGTTGATTCTTTGGGTCCACCAGTGGAGTTGATTCTGGGGCCACCAGTAGAGATGATTCTTGAAGCCACCAGTGGAGTTGATTCTTGGGGCCACCAGTGGAGTTGATTCTTGGGGCCACCAGTGGAGTTGACTCTTGGGGCTCACCAGTGAAGTTGACTCCTGGGTCCCACCAGTGGAGATGATTCTTAGGGCCCACCAGTGGAATTGATTCATGGGGCCCACCAATAAAGTTGATTATTGTGGCCAACAAGTGGAGTTGATTATTGGGCCCAACAGTGGAGTTGATTCTTGGAGCCACCAGTGGAGCTGATTCTTGGGACCCCAAAGGGGAGTTGATTCTTGGGGCACAATAGCAGAGTTGATTCTTGGGCCCACCAATAGAGTTGATTATTGTGGCCAACAAGTGGAGTTGATTCTTGGGCCCAACAGTGGAGTTGATTCTTGGAGCCACCAGTGGAGCTGATTCTTGGAGCCACCAGTGGAGTTGATTCTTGGGGCCACCAGTGGAGTTGATTCTTGGGCCCACCAATAGAGTTGATTTTGGGCCAACAAGTGGAGTTGATTCTTGGGCCCAACAGTGGAGTTGATTCTTGGGCCCACCAGTGGAGTTGATTTTGGAGCCACCAGGGGAGCTGATTCTGGGACCCAACAGGGAGTTTTTCTTGGGGCAAAATAGCAGAGTTATTCTTTGGCCCACCAATAGAGTTGATTATTGTGGTCAAAAAGTGGGTTGTTTCTTGGGCCCAACAGTGGATTTGATTCTTGGAGCCCCAGTGAGCTGATTTTTGGGGACCCCCCAGTGGGTTGATTTTTTTGGGGCACAATAGCAGAGTTGATTCTTGGGGCCCAACAGTGTAGTTGGTTTTTGGAGTCAACAGTGGAGAAGATTCTTGGGCCCCAATCAACAGCTACTGTACATGACTGCACATTACTTTCTTTCTCTGCCTTTTTCCCTGAAGAGCAGGCCCAGGCCGGCCATCCCCAGAGTTACATATGGAGATTCCTGCCTGTCAGTGGTAGAAGGTAGTCACATCCCTCATGATTATAATGGATGCAATGAGTCTTCTACTCAAAAAACACTACAATTTTTTGGGCCATATTCATAGCTCAATGGCTAGACTACACTAGCGGAGGGTGCCTGTGTTTTGTGTTGGACACGCAGAGTGCTGGGCAGCCCGCCTTATCTAATAGTATGGGTGTCACTAATAGGTTGTAAGACAGCATGGTGCACCACACGTATCTGTATTTATGGCACCTTTCTGTATCGCCTTATCTATATGCAATTGTAGTACCGGCAACCACCCCCCTCATGCACTGAGGGTATGGGCGTGGTTGTTTTCTTGGTATTTTGCATTTGTGCAATCCCCCCATGCTTATACTGTGGTTTTCTGCATTTTGGTGTGAACAGGTATTAAAGGGTTGTTTGCCAGATTCATCTCACCCAGTCCTATTTTTTTTGGGTTTTACTTTGAATTAGGGGGGTTTTCTGGCTTCCACTACTCAGTAGAAACCCCGGTCTGTAGCATAGAACCATGCTGGCGCCTATCAGGAGAGATCGAACAGGTCTGTACTATAGCACCTGTGCTGGCAGCCTATCAGGGGAAAATTGAACAGTCTGTAGCTTAGCACCCTGTGTGGCAGCCTATCAGGAAGATTGAACAGGGGCTGTACTAAGCACCGTGCTGGCTGGGATCTGGAGAGATCGAACAGGGTTTTAGCTATAGCACCCTGTCTTGGCAGCCTAATCAGCGAGAGATCGAACAGGTCTGTAGCTATAGTGACAGTGCTGGCAGCCCATCAGGAGAGATTGAACAGGTTTTGTAGCTATAGGCGACCAGTGCTGGCAGGGCCCATCAGGAGAGACTGAACGGTCTGTAGCTATAGCAACCTAGGAGCTGTTTCAGCCCCTACAAGAGGGGATATCTAGGAATAGGTAGGACACTGTTAATGGACACATATTACAAAGTGACTTGTTTTTGCAAGATATTTAACATAAAAAGCAATCCTTGTAGTGAGACAACCCCTTTAAGCTAATGTGCAGTTTTTTATCATCTAATTGTCCCCCTAGTGGGGGGGGTGTGGAGCTGCGCCCCAGCATTAGCTGCACCTGTTAGTTTTTCCCAGGTAGCATACAGGCCAGAGCTGCCTGCTGCTGGGTTCAGTCTAGTCCAGCTATTGAGCTGTGAATATGGCCCAAAAAATTGTAGTGTTCTTCTTTACTGTTTCTAGCCTCTATAAGCCAAATGTTAAATCAGTATTTTTTCTACTACTTGGACTAATAGGAGAGCGGACCTGTCCCCATAATCTGCTGCCTTACATAAGTGACTTATGAGCTGCAAATATTCTGAACGCTGCACAACCTACAGACTCCAGCAAATGCCCAGGCCATTTCTCGCACTGCGTTTCCATTTGCAATTACAATACCTCTGGGAGGTAAGTGCGGGCAGGAAGGCAGGTGCACGAGACGCAGCAAACACGACTCCTCGTTGCTAGGAAACTGACTCCGAAGCCCAAACCGGTCCATGTTCCAGAGCGTCGAGGTTTTTATATAACACGCTGCCGCCTTTAACCTCTTCCTGCTTCTCATTAACAGCGATGCCGTCAGTGATGATCCCAGCAATGCACGACTCCTCTCATCAGCGGCAAAACCCGCTCTCTCCCATGTTCCTTTTGTTCCTCTGGAGTTCGGGGAATTCTCCATGGCAACCCACATAGCAGCTGAACACATGTATGCGGCGTCCACAGTCTATGGGTGACACCACAAAGCAGAATACAATGAAAACTTTCCCCTATTAGATACATTGTATCTGAAGCAATAGGAACAAAGCCTCCGGCAATGAAAATGTCTTCATTTGTAGCAATTGTTGTTGTATTGTAACACAATGAAACAAAGTAACAACCTTCTCGGGCACAATTCAGACACAGAATACATTTCTAGACATCAATTTGGTAGAATTATCAAGTGATGGGCAAACAAAGCAAACTGAGAAGGGTTTTTTTTAAGTATTTTTAATCTTTATGGTTTCTGTATAAGGGATTTATTATTTGGGTGGATATTTTTTATTGGATAAAGTTTATCATATTCTCAGAGCTGCACTGTTTGCCCATCACTCTTTCCTCCTTGTGGTATTATTTTGGCTTTTGTATGTGGTTTTATACACTGTACTATTCATATGTTAAGTGGAGACCCTTGTCTTTATAATTGGTGGAATTAGTCTCCTAATTTTTATGCCATTTGGGTATAAAGCATTGAGAAGCTCAAATAATGTTTTGTAACATATCTGTAAATCGCTCTAATATCTTCTGTACAATGAAACACAAATTGCAGATAAGAAAATTTTATGCATTTCTGCGTTAATCAGCATTTTTCTGTAAACTATAATAGCACTCCCAACATGCAGACAGCTAACCCTGGCATGCTGGGGTATAGACAGCTCACCCTGGCTGGGGGTAAAGACAGCTCCCCTGGCTTTCTGGGGGATAACATCTCCCTGCTGCTGGGGGTTATAACACTCACCCCGGCATGGGGGAAAAGCAGCTCACTCTGGCATGCTGGGGTATAGACAGCTCACCCTGGCATGCTGGGGGATTAGACAGCTCACCCTGGCTGGGGGTATAGACAGCTCACCCTGGCATGCTGGGGGTATAGACAGCTCTCCCTGGCATGCTGGGGGTATAGACAGCTCTCCCTGGCATGCTGGGGGTAAGGCAGCTCACCTGGCATGTGGGGTAAGAAGCTCCCCTGGCTTTGCTGGGGGTATAGACAGCTCACCCTGGCTTGCTGGGGGTAACACTTTCACCCTGGCATGCTGGGGGTTTAAGACGTTTCTCCCTGGCTGCTGGGGGTAAAGGGCCTCACCTGGCATGCTGGGGGTACAGGCAGCTCACCCTGGCATGCTGGGGGTACAGGCAGCTCACCCTGGCATGCTGGGGTATAGACAGCTCACCCTGGCATGCTGGGGGTACAGGCAGCTCACCCTGGCATGCTGGGGGTATAGGCAGTCACCCTGGAATGTGGGGGTTTAAGGGACAGCTCACCTGGCATGTGGGGGTATGGGACAGCTCTCCCTGGCATGCTGGGGGTACAGGCAGCTCTCCCTGGCATGCTGGGGGTACAGGCAGCTCTCCCTGGCATGCTGGGGGTACAGGCAGCTCTCCCTGGCATGCTGGGGGTAAAGACAGCTCACCCTGGCATGCTGGGGGTATAGACAGCTCTCCCTGGCATGCTGGGGGTACAGGCAGCTCTCCCTGGCATGCTGGGGGTACAGGCAGCTCACCCTGGCATGCTGGGGGTATAGACAGCTCTCCCTGGCATGCTGGGGGTATAGACAGCTCTCCCTGGCATGCTGGGGGTACAGGCAGCTCACCCTGGCATGCTGGGGGAAAAGGCAGCTCCCCTGGCATGCTGGGGGTAAGGGAAGCTCCCTGGCATGCTGGGGGTAAGCAGCTCCCGGGCCCATGCTGGGGGTATAGACAGCTCTCCCTGGCATGCTGGGGGTGCACACAGCTCACCACTCACTCCATCACCCTGATGCCTTTTGTGTGAGCAGCAGACTCTGCCTCTTCTCCTCTGTCTCCTCCTCAGTCCTCCCCTCCAGCACTCCCTTCCCTCTACTCCCATCCTCCCCACCATCACCCTCTGTACCATTCTCCCTCCTTCCCTGCCCCTTGCAGGTGGCAGCAGTCTCTCTGTCTCTGCCACACTGGAGTTTAGTCTTTTCAATAGGACATCTCTCCAGCCCATCCCCACCCAAAGTTTTCTCTGCCCACAAGTGCCCCAGGAGAGCCCATGCCCACAGCAGGCTCCTGATTTTGCCCAGATTTGCAGACCCTCCCCGGTCTGTTCATTCACAGCCTCCTCCGAGCTCCTTACTACTCTCCCTCCATCCTGCTCTCTCCCCCTTTGTTCCTGCTCCTCTGTCTCAGATGCTTTGATGCCTCCCTCTTTGTCCTGCTTCCTCCTCTGCTGACAGGTAAATGCATTTTGCTTTCATACAAGGATCAGTGTTCAATAAGCTTTGCTAGACGAGACCGGGGCAGACTGAGCTATGTGGGCAATGCCAGCCAGGACTGCTGCTCTGCACATTTATCACCTATGAGGCCACATTGAGCCTGTAAGCAATGCAAAGCGGGCTGGGACCATTTGGCTGGAATACAATAGCATTAATGCAATGATATATTCTGCAGGATATTGCACTGATCTGTGAATTGCTATGTGCCTGATCTAGGAGGTTATGTTGGCTTCAGCTGTCACTCATTGTACTGCTGCCTTGCACATTGTGTGTCTCTGCACATTTCATCATTGTGGTGAAGCTTTCTTATAGCCATTACCCTGTAGCCTCCTAACACCGGGCATTGAATGCAAACATTAGAAAACCCCTCACCCTCCTGGGTCTCTGCGTCCTAGTCAGACTTATAGAAGGCAAAGTCCATGTTATGGAATGGAAGAGGAAAAAAAACGTAGAATTTACCAATCCAAAGACGAGCGACCCCGCTCACCCCTCCTCGTGCCAATGAAGCCGCGCCGCCGGGCACCATTCCCATTAGGCGGCATCGCTTGCAATTAATGGGTGAATCAATCAGTCGACCTTATGCTCCCAATTCACAAATCTTTAAACACCGCTTGAAATGGGCAAAGGGATTCACCTAGAAGTTATATTTACTATTTTGCCATAGGCAAACGTAAACTCTATCAGTTCTCTATCTCTTAAACACTAAAACGTAACTTTTATTATGTATAACTCCTAACCTCTATACACACTATTTAAAAACCTGATCTCTAACCTCATCATTTAACCCTTTTTGCTTCTGAAGGAAGGAATAGCTCCTTTTCTATTATCAAGTCTAGTGGAGCACCACCTATTAACAGGAAAGCCTTATATATACAGCAATTTACTAACTCCAGTGAGGGATCCCAAGCCTCCTACTTGGGCAGTCGTCCCTAATCTCATAGACACAGAACACATAAGGCCCCCTTGTCACACCCCTGCAGCGGGGGACACTTGTAGACAGAGGTGAGAAATCACAATTTAAAACGTCATGCCGGACCTCCCCGACATGTTTCACCAGCTACCTGGCTTCATCAGGGGTTAGAGTTTTTTAAATAGTGTGTATAGAGGTTAAGTGTTATACATAATAAAAGTTACGTTTTAGTGTTTTACAGATAGAGAACTGATAGAGTTTAAGTTTGCCTACGGCAAAATAGTAAATCTAGTGATCAGAAGTCACTCTCTGTTCTCTTGCGAGATTCCCAATTTTTTGGAGACTATGTCACCTAGAAGTTGGCGCGTCCAAGTGAAACTCAGAGAAAACTGATCCCCAGACTTCCGGTCACAGCAGAATTAAATGGCTTAAAGGGCTTGTCTCACTCCATTGATTCATCTCACCTCAGTCCTGTTTTCTTGGTTTCATTTTGAATTCAGGGGCGTGTTTACTGGCTTCTACTAGGCTGCAGTAGAAGCCAGGTCTGTAGCTATCGCGACCAGTGCTGACAGCCTATCAGGTCTGTAACTATAGCAACCAGTGTTGGCGGCCTATCATGAAAGATGAAAAAGGTCTGTAGCTATAGTAACCAGTGCGGGCAGCCTATCTTGAGAAATTGAACAGGTCTGTAGCTATAGCAACCAGCGCTGGCACCTTATCAGGAAAAATTGAACAGGTCTGTAGCTATAGCAACCAGTGCTGGCAGCCTATCAGAAGAGATTGAACAGGTTTGTAGCTATAGCAAACCAGTGCTGGCAGCTATCAGGGGAGATTGAACAGGTCTGTAGCTTATAGCAACCAGGCTGGCAGCCTATTCAGGAGAGATTGAACAGGTCTGTAGCTATAGACGTGCAGCCTATCAGGAGAATGAACAGGTCTGTAGCTATAGCAACCAGTGCTGGCAGCCTATCAGGAGAGAGTGAACAGGTCTTTAGCTATAGAAACCAGTACTGGCAGCCTAACATGGGGGATCATACAGGTCTGTAGCTATAGCAACCAGCGCTGGCAGCTTATCAGGAAAAATTGAACAGGTCTGTAGCTATAGCAACCAGTGCTGGCAGCCTGTCAGGAGAGATTGAACAGGTTTGTAGCTATAGCAACCAGTGCTGGCAGCCTATCAGGAGAGATTGAACAGGCCTGTAGCTATAGCAACCAGTGCTGGCAGCCTATCAGGAGAGAGTAAAGAGGTTTGTAGCTATAGCGACCTGAGGAGCTGATGCAGCCCATACAAGAGGGGATATCTAGGAGTAGGTAGGACGCTGTTAATGGACACATATTGCAAAGTGACTTGTTTTTGCAAGATCTTTAACACAAAAACCAGCGATCCCTGTTATGAGACGACCCCTTTAAGCTTCGGAGGAGATTGTTGCAATCAATGTACAATAGCTTCTGATTGTCCTATAAACAGATTGAATTGGGAGGTCTTGATTTTAACAGAAGGAACAACGTGTTTTATCATCATATTTTACAATTATTTAATGATTTCGTTGCAAACCTGGAGCTTCTTACATCATGTTCTGCAGAGGTCGCAGCTTGGTTCGGTTTCTTTTGAGTTTTGTTGCCCAATTTCCCCAATATTAGCTCAACAGGAAACAATAGTAACGATTGCTACAAACCCACAGTTGGGAGCTTTAGCTATACCCAGCTAAGTTCTTCATAGCCGAGGCGTAGCCAGAATAAGAACTTTTATGCTTTATGGTACATGTTACATAGTTACACATTGCTACATAGTTACAAGAAGTATAATGCAAAAAAGAGAAAAGCTCATCCCCTTTCCAATTTGTATTAGTGGTATATTTGGAACCCAGAATGAGCTCGCCAGTCCAATGAGATCAATTCAGATAAAAACAATAGATCCACACTTGGTAGAGCAACTGGATGTCCATGCATTCATGTTATAATGTATAAAACGTCTTAATTTATTGAAGAATATTTAAAATCGCTACAGCCATATTGTTACATAAGTAACTTGAGGTCCATAGGAGATGCCTACGCGTTTCGAACTTGTATGCTCTTATTCATGGCTCTAAGGCATCTCCTATGGACCTCAAGTGTGGATCTATTGTTTCTATATAGTCCATCAGGTTCAATCAAAGGTGGGAGAAACTGTGGATGAAGGGAGGGGCAGAGGGAATGTTTAAGCTTTGTTTCCTCCATTGAGGAAGACTTGGAACCCATAAAGCAAGAACCAATCTGCCCTAAAGGAAGATTTCATTCCTGATTCCAAAATTTTCATCAGATTTAGCTCCACGAGTATTAATATTATTTAGTAGTAATTGGTTGTCTAAGCCTTTCCTGAACCCTCACCTGTTCCTGCTGGGGCCAGCGCCTGTGGCGGCAAATCCACAGAGTCACAGTTCTCATGGCGAAGAAGAGTCTCCTCTGGAGGTTGAATCTTTTTTTCTCAAGGTGGAGGTAGCACCCTGTTTGTCTTTTAAGGGGGTTTTACATTAAAGGGGTTTTCTCATTACATGAAATGGTCTTCAGAATAAGGGGACAGTGAAAACAAGCAACTTTGCAATTGGATGTAATTTGCAAAGCTGTCTTGTTTTAACAGGATCCCTTATGTTGGTTCCCCTCCCCCCCCCCCCCTCCTCCTGCTCACACAGAATGAATTCTCACATGCACATTTTAGGGCGTTTCTGCAAAGAGAGAAGAAAGGAGAAACATGCCCCTCCATTTCATAAGCTCTCCTTAGCAACCAATGTAAACGGCTGCCAAATGCTGAAACGATAAAACCCCTTTAACTTGCTTTTCCCCATACTTTTTATAGGGGCCTTTTGTATACTTATATAAATTAATCCTGTCTCCCCCTGCAACTGTCTTTTCTGACGACTTAATAAATTCAATTCTTTTATCCTTTCTTCATCACTAAGATGCTCCATTCCCTTTGATAGTTTGGTTGCTCGTCTTTGCACTAGCTCCCTTACATCCTTACTCCAGAACTGAATAGCACATTCCAGATGATTCCGCACCAATGCTTTATAGAGCGGTGATATTACATTTTTCAGGTTCAGGTATCCAAATAACTGGGTTCTTTAGTGTTCAGATCTTTTGCTCCCGTGCAGTGGCCCCTCCACTTCCTAATTCCTAAGTTCACCCCTACTCCCAGGACATGTGCTCTAAAGCGAATGATTGGCCCCTTTCCTGCACCCAAAATTAAGCAAATAACAAGGACCAGTAACGGTCAGGGCTGCCATCAGTCGTCTATTGACCGTTTCAGGCCCCATACAGCCAAATCAAGTGGGGCCCCCACCCATTACTAGTTGCTATTTTTTAACATACTAGTGGGACCCTTTTTGATTAGGGCCCCTGACACGAGTGCTGCCCTACTGGCACCCCTAGTAACAATGGTGGGAATAGGAGCTCCCAAGTGACAGAAGAACATGCGGTGCAAATGAGGTTGTTCTTTATATCATAGGAGTGTCTAGAATGAGAACTTTTGTTCTTTATGGCACGTGTGGATGGAGCTTTAGGCCAGTACTGGTGGTGGGAACAGGAGCCCCCCAAGTGCAGGAGAACGTGCTCTGTACCTGAGGTTGTTCTCCTGTATCTGAACGTCTCTCAGATAATCCTCACCTAATGATCTGCAGAGCACGGGCTTCCAAAAAAAGAAAATCACACATTATTACCGGAGCGCGGGAGAGCAATTAAATGACGACTTATTATGTGTTAACATTTTGTACAGTCCCAGATAACGAGAGCTCCTCTCATGCTGCAGCCACAGCTCCTGCGTATTCAAGGGGTTTGATGTCCACAGGCAGAAGGCATCAGAGAAGATCCAGAATCTCAACGAACTTATCACATTGACCTTGAATCTGTGTCACCCGCAGTATTATGTATTAAAGATAAGCAACTGGTGAACCACAGAAAACATTCACATTTATCTGATTTGTTTGCATTGTCTGGACTGAGATAGATAGATAGATAGATAGATAGATAGATAGATAGATAGATAGATAGATAGATAGATAGATATAGATAGATAGATAGATAAAGATATGAATAGATAGAAATAGATAGATAGATAGATAGATAATGATAATAGATAGATATAAATAGATAGATAGATAGATATAGATAAATAGATATGAGATAGATTGATAGATAGATAGATATGAGATAGATAGATATGAGATAGATGAGATAGATAGTATTGGGAAATAGATAGATGAAATATGATAGATAGAAGATAGATAGAATAGATGATGAAAATGATAGATAGATGAGTAGATAGATAGATAGATAGATATGAAATAGATAGTAGATAGATAGAAAAGTTAGATAGATAGATAGATATGAGATAGTAGATATGAGATAGATAGATAGATATGAGATAGATAGATAGATAGAGAGATAGATATGAGATAGATAGATAGATAGATAGATAGATAGATAGATAGATAGATAGATAGATAGATGAATAGATAAATAGATAGATATGAGATAGTTAGAATGATAGATAGATATGATATAGATAGATAGATAGATAGATAGAAGTAGTAGATATGAAATAGATAGATGATGAGATAGATAGATATGTAGATAGATAGATAGATAGATATTGAGTAATAGATATGAGATAGAAGATAGATAGAATAGAAGATGATAGATAGATAGATATGTGATAGATAGATAGATAGTAGAGATAGATAGATATGGGAGATAGATAGATAGATAGTTATATGAGATAGATAGTATGTAGATAGATAGTAGATAGAATAGATAGTGAAGTAGATAGTAGATAGATAGATAGTGAGATAGATGTAGATAGTATAGATAGATTAGATAGATTAGAATAGATAGATAGATAGCTAGATAGATAGATAATGAGATAGATAGATAGTTGAGATAATAGTAGGTTATGAGATAGATAGATGAGATAGATAGATAGATAGATAGTAGATAGGATAATGATAGATAGATAGATATGGAGATAGATAGATATGAGATTGATTTGATATGATAGATAGATAGTATGAGATAGATAGATAGATAGATATGAGATAGATAGATAGTATAGATAGATATGATAGATAGAAGATAGTAGATAGATATGAGATAGATAGTAGATTGTGATAGATGATAGAATTAGATGAGATGATAGATAGATAGTGATGATGATTAGATAGATAGATATAGATAGATAGTGAGTAGATATGATGATAGAGAGATAATAGATAGATAGATATAGATAGATATAGATAAATAGATAGTTAGAGTAGTAGATAGAAGATAGATAGTAGATAGCAGAGATAGATGATAGACTGATAGAAGATAGATAGAAGATATAGCTGGACAGGATAGAATAGATAGATAGATGTCGACAGTAGTAATAGATAGTGGTAATAGATAGATAGATAGAGTAGTAATCAGACATGATAGATAGATATGATATAGAGAGCTAGATAGATAGTAGATAGATAGATAGTAGATAGAAAGTAATAGATGCGATGATAGATAATAATAGAGATAGTATTGGATAGATAGTGCATAGTTATTGGATAATATATTGGACCTTTATTTCTTCTTTATAGAAGGAACAATATGTTGAAGTTCCCAGGGGTTGGAGAGTAAGGGTCATGCCATTATTTGCAGGATTTCATCTTCTTCTTGATCTGATAAAACTGAGAGGTTACGGGGAGGCAGTTTTGGAAACATTCCTTGGTTTCCTTAAGGCTACAGAGGCAGCTGAAGGTCTTGTCTTATCAGGTATATTTGTCTGACGTTCCTGTGGTGTGCAGTGTATGGGAGACATCATAGCAGCTCATCTCCTGTAGAGCTATAGGGGAGCAGGATCTCCCTCCGTGTGTGCAGTGTATGGGAGACATCATAGCATCTCATCTCCTATAGAAATATAGGGGGCAGGATACCCTCTCCTGTATGTGCAGTGTATGGGAGACATCATAGCAGCTGGCTCCTATAGAGATATAGAGGGCAGGATCTTCTTTGTGTGTGCAGTGTATGGGAGACATCATAGCAGCTCGTCTCCTATAGAGCTATAGGGGAGCAGGATCTCCTCTCCTGTGTGCAGTGTATGGGAGACATCATGGCAGCTTGTCTCCTATAGAGATATACGGGGCAGGATCTCCTCTCCTGGGTCTACGGTGTATGGGAGACATCATAGCAGCTCATCTCCTATAGAGATATAGGGGAGCAGGAACTCCTCTCCTGTGTGCAGTGTATGGGAGACATCATAGCAGCTCGTCTCCTATAGAGATATAGGGGAGCAGGATCTCCTCTCCTGTGTGCAGTGTATGGGAAACATCATAGCAGCTTGTCTCCTATAGAGATATAGGGAGCAGGATCTACTCTTCTGTGTAGAGTGTATGGAAGACATTATAGCAGCTCGTCTCCTATAGAGATATAGGGGAGCAGGATCTCCTCTCCTGTGTGCAGTGTATGGGAGACATCATGGCAGCTTGTCTCCTATAGAGATATTGGGGGAAGGATCTCCTCTCCTGTGTGCAGTGTATGGGAGATCATAGCAGCTAGTCTCCTACAGAGATATTGGGGTCAGGATCTCCTCTCCTGGGTCTACAGTGTATGGGAGACATCATAGCAGCTAATATCCTATAGACATATATAATTTGATGTTCAGACATGTTCTCATGTACACAGAGAATGGTTTATCCCGAAAAGTTACATTAAAGTTCAGCTACTCCTTCTAACGTTTGTTATATGGATTTAAATGGAAACATATCACTTCTGCAGCCCATACGCCTCTCATCTGGTCCTGCAGAAAACTTGCCGCCGCTCTCCCTCTACTTCGTCCTTAAAACCTCCGGTGCCGAGATGAAGGAGACAATCTCCGAGGGTAACATTATCTGACCCTTCCTACCACTGGTGAATTAGGGGGTTGGTTTCTGACACATTGACTTTTTTCTGTACACAGTAAAATCAATTAAACCGAAAAGACATTGCAACATAATAAACCTTATCTGCATTCTATGTCCACAGGCGTCCTACGGGCCCCTCCATCCTACCAGTCACCCCACTGGGTGCCATGATATCCCCTAAGGAGAAAAGCAAAGTTCGCCCACCCAAGGACAGTATGACCCTGTTGCCTTGCTTCTATTTCGTGGAGGTGAGTACATCCAGCTAGAAGATCAACCACACAGACCTTCAGTATCGGAATATTTCCTGCTGATCTCGACACTTGTGGGAGCTCCCTACACTTTGGCTTCAGCTTATCCACCAGTAATGCAATGGATACTATTTTCCAAAATTGTCAGAAATGGCCCCAAACTATAAACCTAGATTCTAATTTGTCTTTTATACAATTGTTTAATTTATTTATTTGCATTCTACTTTTTTATAGTCTCAATACGAATCTAGACTATGTGATTGCTTTAAAGTTTTTATGATATATAACAATACATTACTGTTTTGTTATGTATTATACTGTATGTGTCAGGCAGATATTAGACTCTTGGTTGTGGCAGAGCCTAAAAGGCTCCTATACATGGCTGACCTGTCAACCACTATCATTGACCACAGCATCTAGGGCAGGGGTCCTCAAACTTTTTAAACCGGGGGCCAGTTCACGGTCCCTCAGACCATTGCAGGGCCGGAATATAGTTTTTTAAAAAAGTTTTACTGTGTGGGTCGATACGATTACGCCGATACCCAATTTATATAATTTTTCTTGTTGACTTGCTTTTTTAAAATTATAACGTTTTTATTGTGTAAAATAATATTTATGCTTTGCTGTATTCTGATAGCCATAACATTTTTATTTTTCCGTATACAGAGCTGTGTAAGGACTTTTTTTTTTTTGCGGGATGAACTGACGTTTTACTTGGTGTCACATTTATATGGCTTTTTAATCGCTTTTTATTCCATTTTACGTGCTGAGGGATGAACAAAAATCACAATTCTGTGACTTTTTTTTTTACGGCGTTCACTGTGCGGGTTAAAGAACATGACAGATTTATAGGGCAGGTTGTTACGCACGTGGCGATACCAAATATGCATACATTTATTTTAAAATCTTTTTTGGGAAATGGCCATTTGTAAAGGGGAAAAGGGCGGTGTACGTGTTTATTTTATTTTTCGTGTTTCACTTTTTTTTTTTACTTTTTCACTTTTACCCACAGGGGATTTGTATCGGTATGTACAGCATTGCTGGTCACATGACAGCATTTGTAGAATTCTCATTGCTGACCACATTTGTTATAGATTCCAGCTCTCCCAGATGACAAGTCTTCTGAGCAGTAATCAGGGATAGGGACAGGAATAGATCACCGCCAAACTGGAAAAATTTGTCATCTGGGAAAACTGTGGAATCTATAACAAATGTTTCCGACATTGGGAGCTCTACTAACGTCTTCACCCAGCTTTCCCAGACACCTGATAAGCTAAGCAAGCAACAGGCACTAGGAAAGCACATTACAATCCATAATAATTATAGGGCTTCTAAAAAAGTGGTTACCTCTGTCCGACCAAGTTGGCTCCTGTCTCACGGCTGTCCGGACTCAGGCACAGGGAGGGGGGCTTCTGCCTCACCTCACAAGGGGGCTCCTGCCCTGACACAGCAGGCGGGAGTGGGGCTCCTGCCCTGACATTAGGAGAGGGGGCTCCTGCCCTGACACAGCACAAGGGGGTGGGAGGGGCTTCTGCCCTGACAGTAGGAGAGGGGGCTTCTGCCCTGACATTAGGAGAGGGGGCTTCTGCCCTGACATTAGGAGAGGGGGCTTCTGCCTTGCCTCTTCTGTGGCGGGAGCGCTGAGGATTGTCGTCACAATCTGTGTCAGACCTCAGGAAGTGGGTGCGGACTGTGTGTGTGGGGGGGGTGGTGTGCGGACTGTGTGGGGGGGGGGTGCGGGCACTCTGCAGAGGACGGGAGGTGCCTGAGTGACGGAGGGCGGACACTCCACCACTCACTCACAGGTACCTCCCATATATTGTAAGTGTCCGCCCTCCGTCACTCAGGCACCTCCCGTCCTCTGCAGAGTGCCCATCCACACCCCATTCCACCTAAGCTGGCCCCTGCCATTGCGCTGCTCTCGATGGTCCTCACGTCACCCGTCAGCGCCCACGGCACCTGCCATAGTATGGGGGGTGCTGTGGGCGGTGATGTAAGGCATCGCGAGCAGCGCAACGGCAGGGGCCAGCTTAGCTAGTGATTTTAGCAGGGTCCTTGTGGACTGCAGCTGTGCCGCTGCCGTCACCGCCGATACCTTACTGCACATCACATCAACATCGGCGGTGGACGGCGGCGGCGGGCTGGATAAAAGTCCTCGGCGGGCCATAGTTTGAGGACCCCTGATCTAGGGGGTTAAACCAATTGCTGCAGCATCAACCCCATCCAGATACATGGAAGTCATTTCATTTGCAAAAATGATTGCAACAAATTTGCCACAATGTCTTGTAAATACTGATGGGTCCCAAGAATTTACTCTACTGATGGGGCCTGAGAATCAATTCCACTGGTGGGCCCCAAGAATCAATTTTCAACTCCACTGGTGGCCCCAAGAATAAACTCTACTGATGGGCCTCAAGAATCATCTCCACTTGGGAGCCACAAAAATGAACTGCACTGGGGGGCCACAAGAACCAACTCCACTGGTGACCCCAAGAATCAACTCTACTAGTGAGCCCCAAGAATCATTTCTACTGGTGGGCCCCAAGAATCACCTCTACTGGTGGGCCCCAGGACTCAACTCCACTAGTGGCCCCAAGAATCAACTCTACTATTGAGCCCCAAAAATCATTTCTACTGGTGGGCCCCAAGAATTAACTCCACTGGTGGCCTCAAGAATCATTTCCACTGGTGGGCCCCAAGAATCATCTCCACTGGTGGGCCCCAAGAATCAACTCCACTGGTGGGCCCCAAGAATCAACTCCACTGGTAGGCCCCAAGAATCAATTCTACCGATGGGCCCCAAGACTCATCTCCTCTAGTGGGCCCAAAGAAGTAACTCCACTGATGGCCCCAGGAATTAACTCTACTAGTGAGCCCCAAGAATAAACTCGACTGGTGTGCCCCAAGAATCAACTCTACTATTGAGCCCCAAAGAGTCATTTCTCTCAGAGGCATATGCCGTATTGACTCTTAAAGGGTAGAGCGACCGTACCCGATGGTCCTGACCATCTGCTGGGTCTTTTGAGCTATATCTGGGGCGAGCGACGCTGGATGTCAGCTCTTACTCTTCCTCTCAGGGAATATTTATACTTTTGGCCCTCTCCTCGCTCCTTAGTCTGGCTCTAGTTTCTGGGTTGAGGTTATGATGTTAGAACGTTAATATTTATAGGAATGATGTACAAAAGATTTTTACAATGGCTTAACCTGCATGGTGTAAAAGGGCAATTGTTGTGACACGCAGGGTTTATCCCTGCTCTTCAACAACAAGACTTTGCTCCTCTTTCTCAGATCAACAACACATGCAATGTAGCTCCCCTGTTTTCCTCTGCCTTGTTTGCAGCTTTCACTTGCTGTTGCTACATGCACAATATTCATACGCCATGTGTATTGATGATTTTTATGCTGAATATGACCAGATGTGTACCTTCTTGTATACCAACTGTCTATATCAGTATGCTGTTTTGTACTTACTATTTGACTACTTAATAAAAACTTGGAATATGGAAAAAAAAAAAAGAGTCATTTCTACTGGTGGGCCCCAAGAATCACCTCCACTGGTGGCCCCAAGAATCAACTCTACTATTGAGCCCCAAGAATCACCCCCACTGGTGGCCCCAAGACTTAGCTCCACTGGTGATCCCAGGTATCCACTCCTCTGGTGGGCTCAAGAATCAACTTAACTGGTGGACCCAAGTATCTACTCCACTGGTGGCCTCAAGAATCATCTCCTCTAGTGGGCCCAAAGAATTAACTCCACTGATGTCCCCAGGAATCACCTCCACTGGTGGCCCCAATAATCAAATCCACTGGTGGGCCCCAAGAATCAACTCCACTGGTGGGCCCCAAGAATCAACTCCACTGGTGGCCCCAAGAATCATCTCCACTGGTGACCCCAAGAATCACCTCCACTGGTGGCCCCAAGAATCATCTCCACTGGTGACCCCCAAGAATCTCCTCCACTGGTGGGCCACAAGACTCAGCTCCACTGGTGGCCCCAAGAATCATCTCCACTGGTGGCCCAAGAATCACCTCCACTGGTGGGCTCCAAGAATCATCTCCACTGGTGGCGCCAAGACTCATCTCCACTGGTGGGCTCAAGAATCACTTCCCCTGGTGGCCCCAGGAATCAACTCCACTGGTGGCCCCAGGAATCAGCGCCACTGGTGGGCCTCAGTCCGAGACTGTGGTGGATAATGAAGCAGACATGTCCCCTTGTGTATGAAATATCTTATAATCCCAATATCCACTGATGGGGTTTTGCTTCCCTGATATTCAGTGCTGTAGCTAGAGCTTTTGCTGCCCCTTTTTACAGACCAGTCCCCCAGTTTTTATACAGTCTCCTTCTCAAGCAACATCAATCAGCACTAAAAATGTTTTTATGTTACAATGTTATTGGAGCAAAAACTGTTGTTACTTTTTTGCCAGTGGAGCCGTGTGAGCTCTTCATGACTTGTTATCACTTATTTTCCTTTTGCCATGTTGGGGGACATAAGACTTTTTTCATTACTTTTGGGTCTGTTTTTGTGTGAGGTGGGATGGAGAGGAATAAATGCAATTCTGGTAAGTTTATTTCTTTTTTGTAGCATCCACTGTACATTAGGATAATTTTATGGACTTGAGTGTGGTGGACACAGCGATATCTATTATGTGTATATTGTGTTTTTTATTGGGATTTGGGGGGTTTGTGCTTGTTTTTATTTATTGTTTTTTTGTGTTAAAACTTTTTCATTTATTTGCTTTTACTTTTTTTTTCTTTTATAGTCCCAATGTAGAACTTGGCTATGTGATCGCTTGATTGCTTTTACAATACATAGCAATTCATTACTGTACATTACTGTGCTGCTATGTATTATACTGGCAGCCCATTACACTCTGGTAGGCTCCTGTACATGAACTATAGGCCGTTATTTGACCTCTGATTGCCATTGGCACCCCATGGTCATGTAGCTGGGGCGTCTATGGTTGACAGAGGGAGCTCCCTCCATCTGTCAACCACCGAGATGCCGAGGACTCTACTGACCATGGGATGTAGAGGGTTAAATGGTCGAAATCAGAGCTAGCTTCAATCCTGGCTGCCACCGCGGGAGCCCGGCTGTACATTACAGCCAAATACCATTGTGGATGGAGCTGGCATAGCTCCCGAGCCCACCCCATTCCTGCACCATACATGTCTGTTGCCTGGAAGACTTGCCTGATATAGTTAACAAGTGTGCCCCCCATGGAAGAACAACCTTGCCCCTGCTCCTCCTCCCTTTCCCCACCTCAGACATTTTATGTGCCTGTTCACAGCAAGTTGGATTTCTTTCCAAATTTATATAAATTTGATGTTATGGAGTCATGAAAAGAACATCAAGCTCTCAAGGGGATGTTCATCATGGGTACAAAAGTCTGCTTGTGAAGGGTGTACTCACTTTTGTGAGATGCTGTATATATATGACTGCATTTGCTTTGCAGAACCATTTCCTAAAACAAATGACTTTTCGATTTTTCCGTCTATGGAGCTATGTGAGAGCTTGTTACTTTTTGCAATTACATTTTTGGGGGGCAGGGTGACCCACAAATAAAATACTAAATTTTTACCTTGGGTATTTCTTATGCCATTTACCGAACCCTTCATCTTCCCACTGTACCCACTATCCTAACTTCTCACCCTTATATCTCCTCATCTTCCCATTGTACCCACTATCCTAACCTCTCACCCTTATATCCCCTCATCCTCCCATTGTACCCACTATCCTAACCTCCCACCCTTATACCCCCTTAGCCTCCCACTGTACCCACTATCCTAACCTCCCACCCTTATACCCCCTTAGCCTCCCACTGTACCCACCATCGTAACCTCCCACCTTTATATCCCTACATCCTCCCACTGTACCCACCATCGTAACCTCCCACCTTTATATCCCTACATCCTCCCACTGTACCCACTATCCTAACTTCCAACCCTCATATCCCTTCCTCTTCCCATTGTTCCCCACTATCCTAACCTCCCACCATTATATCCCCTCATCTTCCCATTGTTGCCAACCTTATATCCCTACATCCTCCCATTGTACCCCATGATCCTAACCTCCCTCCTTTATATCCCTACATCCTCCCATTGTACCCCATGATCCTAACCTCACAACCTTATATCTCCTCATCCTCCCATTGTGCCCCATGATCCTTACCTCCCTCCTTTATATCTCCTCATCATCCCATTGTGCCCCAGGATCCTAACCTCCCTCCATTATATCCCCTCATCCTCCCATTGTACCCACTATCCTAACCTCTCACCCGTATATCCCCTCATCCTCCCATTGTTCCCCACTATCCTAACCTCCCTCCTTTATATCCCCTCAGCTCCCCATCGTGGCCTCCTCCATCGTTTCCCTGTATTTCCTGGAGCTGACAGACATCTTCCGGCCGGCTCAGGGCGGCTTCCAGTGTCATGACCGCTCGCTCTCGATGCCCTATGTGGAAACCAATGAAGAGCTGATTCCTCTCCTCATGCTGCTGAGTCTGGCGTTTGCGGCTCCTGCAGCTTCTGTGAGTAAAAGCCTCCAGTAAATGATCTAAGATACAATGAAACTAGTGGTGACCTTCACCCCTTCTATGTTCTTGATCAGATTATGGTCGGAGAGGGCGTCCTCTATTGTATCCAGTCCAAGCTGAAGGGTCGGGGCAGCTCTGAGGGGAGCATCAATGCGGGCGGCTGCAACTTCAACTCCTTCCTGCGGCGGACGGTGCGCTTCGTGGGTAAGGAGCAGTCAGAAATATAAACCAAAAATGGGTAGAAAATGTACTGACTTGACAATTTAGTTTCTGGAGTCTGGAAACATTGGAGGATTGTTACTAAGTTAATCTGCAGTAAAATATTTCATAGTAAATGACACAATTCACCCTTTATATTTGGCTCATTACATGATAAATGGAATGGAGAACGCACATGGGCTGGTTACTTCTTCCTTATACACCTGGCCGGGACAACAGGTAGTAGAGGTAGGTGACCATCTAGAGCGTCTACCTCTGCCTGTTAGGAAGTGGGCGCAGGTATGTATGGAGCGGGCTCTAGAGCTGTTGGTTACAGATGACACTTGCCTTCAGCGGCCGAGACCAGAGATAACTTGGATCCCAGTCATTTAACTAAGTAGATGCCACGGTTAACAGGACTGCAAGACCTGAGCAGGTGAACAGGAGAAGGGCGACCACCAGTCATTGTAGCCAGGAGCCTCATAGAGGTCCACAGCCCTGCAATCTTCTTGCCACTATTACCCCCTGCCAGAGGAGAGCTGTAACTGCACACTATTCTGCTGTGCATTAGGATTGCAGAATAGTGTACAAGGGATCATGTACCCATCTTGGGCACGTACCCTACGGAGACTAAAATTACAACTAAAAAAATTTTAAAAAGTTTTCCCTATATTATATAAATAAAAAAGAAAAGCAAAAAATGGAACAAAAAGGCTTCCAGAAACAGCACCAATGAAAATCGCACTGAAGTCCCAAAAAATCAACGAGACCTAATGCAGGTCCATGGACGGAAAAAGAAAATGATATTGGTCTCAGTAAATGGTGACACAGAGCAAAGGAGAAATAAAAAGAAAAAAATTGTTGGAATCGTAGAATTGTAGACTCACAAAATAAAGATAACGTCAGACTAACTTATATAACAGCGGAAGGCCGGGTCCCTCTATGTGTAGAAGCTACGTGCGGACAAAGACGTGACCGCCAATGACTGGACGAGATTGCAGGTGACGTTAATGTTTCTCCAAAAGTCTAGTACGACCATTGGTGGCGGCTGCTTGGTCCACACAAGGCTTCTGCTCCATGGGCCCTGAGTCTATGGTCGGGAGGCCCCCATACAGCTTAGATGATTGGCTGATACCACCAACATCGGGATAGACACCGATCTGTGCAAAGGGCCACTAGACGCCATCTCCTGAGCACATACCCTGGAACAGCCCAAATTATATAGCACAACAGATCCATAGACTGTAATAGGGAAACCTAGTTCCAAAGTGCAGACTTTTCACTGCATTTGCTTATGTCTCTGTACAAGTGTAGCTCACCGCACAAAGCAAAAATAAATCTCAAATTTAATGTAGTGAAAGTTAAAAATTTTAAAATCTGAACCACAACCTCAGTGGTTATTTCATGTAAAATTAGTTTCCAATTCTATTAATTTTAAATACATTTTATATTTTTATATTTTTGGATATTATATATTTTTATATTCATTTTATGTGATACATTTTTTTATTAAATTCAAATAATTTAATTTTATAGAGTTTGATAATTATCAGAAATCACTTTTTATTATTGTACTGGTGAAAGTTGAGAAATATTGGACATTTTTTGCCCTAATCACATTATCTATCTATCTATCCCATATCTATCTATCCATCTCTCATATCTATCTATCTATCTATCTATCCCATATCTATTTATCTAATAACTATCTATCTATCTATCTATCTATCTATCCCATATCCATCTATCTATCTATTTATCTATATATCTATCTATCTATCTATCTATCTATCTCCTATCTATCTCATAGCTATCTGTCACATTATCTATCTATCTATGTATGTATCTATGTATGTATCTATCTATCTCCTATCTATCTATCTATCTCATATTTTTCTATCTATCTATCTATCTATCAAGCTATCTCATATCTATCTCCTATCTATCTGTCTGTCTGTCTGTCTGTCTGTCTGTCTGTCTGTCTGTCTACATTCCTGACTGTACTATGACAGCAGCCATCAGTTAATTTTCTATTCTAATCTACAGGCCTATGTATACATGTGTGTGTATATATATATATATTCTGCCCATGTTCCCCCCCCCCAGGTGTCCATGTTTTCGGACTGTGCGCCACTGCGTTGGTCACCGACGTCATCCAGCTCGCTACAGGATACCACGCTCCGTTCTTCCTCACGGTCTGTAAACCTAATTACACGCGGCTCGGCACTTCCTGTGCCACCAATCCTTATATCACCCAAGACATCTGCACGGGCAGTGACCAGCACGCCATCCTCTCGGGCAGGTACGTGCTGTGAAGCCGCCAGCCGTCTATCTGTTTTTACATCGTTGTGGTTATTATTATCCGCGGTAATATTTATATTGCATCCAGCAGAAAATATGCAACAAAATGCAACAAAGTATTCACCAGGTAGCGATCCATCAACAGTAACCTAGCAACCGAGCTCGCATCCTAGCAACTAGGAATCGCAGGTTACACTGTCAGCAAAACTGGGACACACTGTCCAATTATAGAGTCCTTGTATTCATGAGGAGTTTTATGGACCAGAGTGATTGGGGGAGAGGGTCCAGGGATACACGACAGGTTCTGTTCCTTGACTACAAAATAATCAAAAACTAATTATAGCACGAAAAATGGCCACAGCAGCTCTGGGGGAGGTCTCGCTTTCGTCTCCTTGGGGATGCAGATTAGATGAATAGTAACACCATTAATTACTTGATTCTATAGTTATGTGCAGGCTCGGACTGGCTCATAGAGGAGCAGAGGAAAGCTCTGGGGGGCCCCAAGGTTCGGTGGGCACTGGGCATGGAAGGCCAGAAAGAAGAGAGGTGGAGAAAGCAAAAGAAAAAGTGCAAGAGTCATGTACAATGGCTGTAGGTTGGGCGCCCAGAATCACGTTAGGAGTTGTCTCCAATATTCATCTCCACTGTTGGACCCTTAGGCTAGGTTCACACGGTGTATTTGCAGGGCGTAATTACGGCCCGCAATTACGCCGTGTGGCCGGGGGCGGGGGGGGGCGGGGCGGGAGCGGGGGCGGGAGCGGGGGGCCGGCACGTCGCCGGCCCAAAGACATGAATTGCCAGCGGCGCGTATACGCCGCTAGTAATTCACTGTCAATTATTCCCGCCGGCGGCTTCGCCGGGCGGGGAGAAGGACGTACTCCATAGTTCTCTATGAGAACTGTGAATTACCGTAATGAATGGGCCGTTTGCAGCCCGTAATTGGCGCACTTCGGCGCGTAATTACGGACCGAACTACGTCCCAAGCTTAGCCGTGTGAACATAGCTTAAGAGTCAATTCCACTGGTGAGTCCCAAGAATCAACTTTTCTGGTGGGCCCCAAGAATCAGCTCCACTAGTGGGGACCAAGTATCAACTCCACTGGTGGGTCCCAAGGATCAGCTCCACTGGTGGGTCCCAAGAATCAACTACACTGTTGGGCCCCAAGAATCAAGTACACTGTTGGGCCCCAAGAATCAAGTCCAGTGGTGGGCCCCATTAATCAACTTCACTGGTGGTCTCCAAGAATCACCTCCACTGCTGGGCCCAAGAATCAACTTTACTGGTGCACCCCCGGAATCAACTCCACTGGTGGCTCCAAGAATCATCTCTACTGGAGGGCAGAAAGAACCAACTCCACTAGTGGCCCCAAGAATCAATTCCACTATTGGACCCCAAGAATCATCTCCAATGGTGGACCCCAAGAATCATCTCCAATGGTGGCCCCATGTATCAACTCCACTGTTGGCCCCAAGAATCATCTCCAATGGTGGCCCCAATGTATCAACTCCACTGGTGGCCCCAAGAATCATCTCCACTGTTGGACCCCAAGAATCAACTCCACTGGTGGCCCCAAGAAGCACCTCCACTGGTGGACCCCAAGAATCAACTCCACTGGTGGCCCCTAGAATCACCTCCACTGGTGGCCCCAAGAATCAACTTTACTGGTGCACCCCAGGAATCAACACCACTGGTGGCTCCAAGAATCAAATCTACTGGAGGGCAGAAAGAACCAACTCCACTAGTGGCCCCAAGAATCAATTCCACTATTGAACCCCAAGAATCATCTCCAATGGTGGACTCCAAGAATCATCTCCAATGGTGGACCCCAAGAATCAACTCCAATGGTGGCCCCAAGAATCAACTCCACTGGTGGCCCCAAGAATCCTCTCCCCTGGTGGACCCCAAGAATCATCTCCACTGGTGGCCCCAAGAATCACCTCCACTGGTGGGGCCCAAGAATCAAATACACTGTTGGGCCCCAAGAATCATCTCCACTGGTGAGCCCCAGTTACCCCAGTTTAACACTGGTTAGGAGCTCCATTCCAGCGCTTCTCTTAGACCCTGCACGCTGACCGTCTGAATCCCACTGCATCTTTTATGAGAACCTGAAGTCTTTCTATGTCTCTATGACTTTCTATAAGATGCTCAATGTTGGTCTTATTAGAATACATAGAGAAAGTGACTTCCGATCCTCACATGAGACGCTCTGGGATTTAGACAGAGAGCAGGGTCTCATCTAATAGAGGAACCCGGATGGAGCTTGTAATTGAATTTAACAACTACACTGTTGGGCCGCAAGAATCAACTCCACTGGTGAGCTCCAAGAATCAACTCCACTGGTGAGCCCCAAGAATCAACTCCACTGGTGGGCCCCAAAAATCAACTCCACTGGTGGACCCCAAGAATCAGCTCCACTGTTGTGCCGCAAGAATCAACTCCACTGATGGGCCCCAAGAATCAGCTCCACTGTTGTGCCGCAAGAATCAACTCCACTGGTGGCTCCAAGAATCAGCTCCACTGGTGGTTCCAAGAAACATCTCCACAGGTGACCCCAATAATCAGCACCACTGGTGGGCCCCACGAATCAGCGCCACTGGTGGGCCCCAATAATTTTCTCCACTGGTGGGCCCCAAGAATCAACTCCACTGGTGGACCCCAAGAATCAACTCCACTGATGGACCCCAAGAATCAACTCCACTGATGGACCCCAGGAATCAACTCCACTGGTGGGGCCCAAGAACCAATCACGGGGTGGACCCAAAAATTTCATCTCCAATGGTGGACCCCAAGAATTAATTCCACTGATGGGTCCCACGAACCAACTCCACTGGTGGGCCCCAAGAATCATCTCCACTGGTGGGCCCCAAGAATCAACTCCACTGGTGGACTCCAAGAATCATCTCCACTGGTGGACCCCAAGAATCATCTCCACTGGTGGCTCCAAGAATCATCTCCACTGGTGGACCACATTAATCAACTTCACTGTTGGTTGGGTCAAAAGAATCACCTCCACTGGTGTCTCCCAAGAATCATCTCCAATGGAGAGCCCCAGTCACCCCAGTTTAACACTGGTTAGGAGCTCCATTCCAGCGCTTCTCTTGGACCCCTCACTCTGACCGTCTGAATCTCACTGCGTCTTTTATGAGGACCAGAAGTCTTTCTATGTCTCTATGACTTTCTATAAGATGCTCAATGTTCGTCTTATTAGAATACATAGAGAAAGTGACTTCCGATCCTCACATGAGACGCTCTGGGATTTAGTCAGAGAGCAGGGTCTCATCTAATAGAAGAACCAGGATGGAGCTTGTAATGGAATTAAACCTGTCACACTGAACATGGTGTTTTATCTGCCCCCATATTACGGAGCAGGAGGAGCTGAGCAGATTCTGACCTTAGGAGTCCAGGGGGTGGTCCTACTCTGTGATTGACAGCTATCTCTATATAAGTGAACATAAAGAGATCAGTCAATCAGTGGGTAACAACATTGTCTTCCATGGATCTCTTCTTACACTCACCCTTGTCCAGCTTTAGGCTCGGTTCACACTATGGTTTGGGTTTCCATCAGTTGCTATTTTGTCCAGTACAGAAAGTGTTAGCGTTCAGAGTCCAACTGTGACTCCTTTTGTACGGTTGTGTCCGATGAATGTGTATTGGGATCTGTTTGGATACCTTTTTCCAAACAGAAACCTACAACAGAGATCCCGAATGGGACCCCAAGCACAGGGGGAACGCAGGCTTAACATTGTTTTATGCTGTTTGTATTTTTTGAGAGTTACATTGTTTGTGTTTGTTGAGTGTTACATTGTTTTGAGTGTTACATTGTTTGTATTTTTTGAGTGTTACATTGTTTGTATTTTTGAGTGTTTCATTGTTTGTATTTTTTGAGTGTTACATTGTGTTTGAGTGTTGCATTGTTTGTTTGTGTCACTTTGTTTGTTTTTTGAGGGTTACATGGTTTGTATTTTTTGAGTGTTACATTGTTTGAATTTTTTGAGGATTACATTGTTTGTTGAGTGTTACATTGTTTGTATTTTTTGAGTGTTGCATTTTTTGTGTCACTTTGTATTTTTTGAGGTTCACATTGTTTGTGTTTTTGTTCATTAAACTCAAAAAATGAAAACTATGAGATAAAACAAAAATGCTTCTGCTTTTGCTTCTGTTCTCGTAGTTGTGCAGTTTTCCTCTTCCCTATAAATCATTGGGTCTGAATGCAGCTTTCTTGTTCACATGATACATGATATAATATTGATGGCAGGTTATCTAAATCTACTACTATTCTCCCACATGTGCTGAAATAAAAACCTTTGTGTTTTCAGGAAGACGTTTCCTTCACAACACGCCACCCTATCAGCGTTCGCGGTTGTTAGTGTGGGGTATCGCTATACTGTTCTGGTAACTTCTAAAAAACATTGGGCATTTTTTTAAAGGGTGTTCAACCCCCTTTGATTAGATTTTGTCTCAAAATTTGATACGTTTGGGGCCTATTCGGAAAAGGCCCAAATGTTTCCTCGAAGGAGATCCAGTCACATTTGAACACAACTCTCCATTCTGTTTTATGGGAGTTCTGAGTACAGCCTAACCCAGCGCTGCCCTGTATTGGGAACTCCCATAGAACAGAATGGAGAACACAGCGCTGCCCTGTACTGGGAACTCCCACAGAGGGAATGGAGAACACACCCTCCCCCCTTGGGAAATGTTTAAAAAACAGAATGGAGAACGCGCATCCCTGCCTGGGAAATTCCCCTAGAGGAGAATGGAGAAAACGTGCCCCCCGTTTGGGAATTATAGAAAAATGGAGAACACGCGCCCCTGACTGGGAATCCCCCAAGGGGGGAATGGGAACACAGCGCTCCCTGTATGGGAACTCCCTAAAAAAGAATATTAACACAGTGTCCCTGACTGGAACTCCCCTGAACATAATGGAGAACACGGCTCCCCCTTTTATGGGGAAAATCCCCCTGTCAGAATGGAGAACACAACGTCCCCCGTATGGGGAAAAGCATGAACGAATGGAGAACACA
>JAODAL010048425.1:0-29035 GCA_025379985.1 Phyllomedusa bahiana | reverse complement strand
CCTCTGTATTGTGTCTGTGACTTCTGTCGCTCTAGCCACTCTAGCCTCTGATATGCCAATATTATTGGTGGAAGATCCATGTAGCCGTTCTCTTGGCCCACAGCTGGCACCACTGCACTTGTGTCCATATTTGTGAAGTGGATTTGCCATTGCAAGACTTTGAAAGTTTACATTCTACACAATTTACTTCCTTATGTGCAGGATATGTGGATCCCCAAGAATCCCTTTGACCCTATATTAAAGGGCCGTGACAAGTGTCATTTCATCAGATATTCTGGATTTTTAGATGTTTTTATAGGTGTCGGGGGGAAAAAATTAGTACAGGTCCCAGTTACAGCGAGTGAATGTAAAATTTTGGGGCCAAGCGGTGTGGGGTTGTGAGGAGGTGTAGTGCACCAGAGCTGAAATGACCATGGAGGCAGAGAGTTTGGGTTTTTTTAGAAAGCTTACTCATGGGCCCAATTTTTGGACTCAGTTACTCCATTCGATATATCCCAGACAGGATTTCTCCCTCTTTAGAAGGGTCTCGCCTTCAGTGCACTTCCTGCACCTATCTCAGTCCCCTTCAGCCAAGCAGGAATCATCTGTCCACTCTCCCCAGTCCAAGGGTAAGACCTAGGACCTCGTTAACCTAGACTTGGTGATGGGTTTCTCAAGCTATCAGCCTCAGTATCCTCCTGTGGCCCTTTTGCTTCCTCACTCTCTTTCTCTGAAATCTGGGAGTATTCTTCCCTCCGGCCCGGTGTCATCGGCCTGTGCTGCTTCTGCTCCTCTGCCGGCTACTGTGCAGATGACTCCATATGCTGGAAATACTAACTATTGGAGCAAGCTTTAACTTTCAACAACACAACTAACTTCTGCCTAGCACAGCAGACCTTTATATTCCATGCAGCCCCTCCGTGTTTCTACCCAGGGTCCCTTGGTATTCATCCTGATTGGTTGCAGGCTTCAATGATAACTATAATAAAATATAAAATATGCATACATTTACAAGGACCCCCTATGGGGGGTTTCACCCCAAAAAGTAACGGTAAAGAGTTTTTTTTTCCCCCAAGATTTGTAAAAACCAAGCATGAAAGAAAAAAAAGGGGGATATCACTTTTATGGGTTTTACCCCGATTCCCCAAAGAAAACCGTATTACTAGAATAGGGCTAAACCTCAACCAAATCTGGAGCAAAGGAGCCTCACAAAATAAAAATGAGTTTAAAAGTGCTGGACTGGCCAAGAAGCCCAGACCTAAACCCATTGACATCGGGGGGGGCATCCCCAAAGAGATGGGGAGGAACCCACCCAGTGGGGCCCACATGTATGAACCTTTTTAGGTCTAAAACTCATTTTTTTGACGATAGGTTACTATGGCAAAAGAGTAATTTTTTAGACCTAAAATTTTTTCATACATGTCCCCATGGTCTCAAACATCCCCCAGCTCCGTGATGCTCATGGAGGATTGGAAGAGGTTTTCCAGGGGCTGAAACCTGTGAAGCCTAGTGACCTCCTTGCCCAAGGGGACAAAAAGGCAGTGTGGAAAAAAAATTTTGGAGGCCCACAAAAAAATTGCATTTTTGGGGTACAATTTTTTGTTGCCCACTTAGGGGTGTGCTATTTTTATTTTCAGGGGGTTTGACATTGTTTATGTGTGTTTGAGCTATTTTGGGCACAAATTTACACTGTTATACAACCGTGCCTGACTACTTTACATTTTTCAAAGTCTCAAACCCCAGGTTGTCCGATGAAAAAAAGAATACAGTTAAAAAAAAATGTTATTACTTTGTGAAAAACTGTAGGTAGCATTAAGTAAAATAGTGGGAACACTGCAGTGCAAGGCGTTGGTCTCCCTTTGGCTTTAAAAATGGTCTTATCCCCTTACTATTATTTCTTTACATTCACATGGGGGATTTTCGGCATGTCGTCCCCGGGAATAGAAAGGTTTTTTAAAATTTTCCCTTTGGGAAACCCCAAAAATAACCATAAAAAAAAACCCCACGGCATTTTTGGACGATTTTTTCGAAGCTTTTCCTCGCCAAACACATAAAAACACCTTGACTGAAAACCTTCTCAGACGAGGTTTTTTTTACGAGGCTTTGATCAGGTGTTCTACGAGATTTTCACCCATACAAATGAATAGCCAGGACAAAAACCGCGGCAAAAAACGTGCCGAAAATGCACCAAAAAACCCCGTAAAAACCCCCCCTCAATGCCTTAGAATTTACATAACATTCTTTATCATTGCTTCCAAAGAAAGGGGTAAAAACCTCGCGGTTGAACTACAACGAGGTTTTACATAGGAATCAATTAAATTAACTGGGGGCGTTTTGGATGCGTTTTGGACGAGGTTTTGGGCGAGGAAACGCTCCGAAAACCTCGTCCAAAAACGCCCTGTGAACATGCCCTAAGATTTTCTGCCTCCTATACTAAGTATTCTGAACGACATTGCTGATTTTACATAGGGTATAATGTAAATCAGTTTACCGTCAGATAGAACGCTGATTCTGAGGCAGATTCGGCGCTGAATACGCCCCCAGAATTAACATCCAAATCCTGTGTGTGTACATACCCTTAGGCACCAGATATTCTGTGCCTATAAGACCCTGGGATGTGAATCTAGTTATGTACATACTTGTCTCTGCGTCATAGCTCATCTTTTCTTCCCTAGGTCAAGATTAGTTCTCTGTCCTAGTTCCATGGGTGTAACTTGGTGTTAGAGGCCCATCTAATTCTGCAAGGGGGCCTAGAAATTCTAGTTACTCAATTGCCTAGTCCTGTAGCTGAATATCCTGACCTAGGTGGAATAATAGTGACAGAAGAAAGCCATAGAAGGAGTAGACATAGCAGTTACTTCCACGTCATAAACCAAAGGCCCTCTGCTCCATAAGGGTACATCCATGCAGCAGGAGTTTTTTTGTCGAATTTTCAGACAGTTTGCGGATTTGGAAAACGTCTCAAAACCGACAGGCAACCATCACCATAGACTTTAATAGAATATTTGCCCAGCAGTCTACGCTGAATGGATTTTCTGCCGGACGGATTTTCACACCACCACCATTCCGAAAACTTGAAACTCCAATCTTCCGCCCTTTTTTCGGGGGGGCGAGGGCATGCTAGTCAATGGTCAAGGGGGATGGGCGAATCCACAAACCATGAACAGAAATGTCACCCAAAACCATTGAAAAGGTGATAAAATACCGTCCGGATTCTTCATCAGAATTTTATTACTGCCATGTGCCCAACCCTGGAAGACATTTTTAGGGGGGGAAAGGGGTTACACATTTAGCATTGGAAGTTCAAGCTTCATTCAGGCTGTGGTGACCCTCCTGGCATCCAGGAAACATACCCCATAAGTGCCCACACTAGGGTACTGAAACCCTAGTCATGTCTCAAGGCTGTATAAGGGTTACACACCAACCTACAGGTTACCCCACCATAGAAAAAAAGCTTTTTTTTTGGTGGAGAGGAAATGAAACCCCCAGAAAAAAAAAAATTGACAGTATCTTAGTCTTTTTAAAAAAATCTAAAAGTGCAGTCAACATTTTGGAATTACATCTTTTTTTGGTTTCAGCGATATCAAAATTATTCAAGTAAGTTGCGTAGGCTGTTATTTTCCAAAATTGCAACTTTTTCAAAAAAAGGCAAAACAGATTGGAAAAATACCAAAATGGGGAAATAATTACCCAAAATCCGATATAGGGTTGTTACATCCCTAAAACACCAAAACATATCCACAGATCTCAGCTCACCGAACGGAGGCCAAAAGAGTATACCTTTGCCCTCCATTGGGCCGGCCTGAATCGTGTTGCTATTTTGCTCCTATTTTTGTGGTATGGAACAGCAAACTAGACAAAGAAATAGTAAAAAAAAAAATTGGTAAAAATATTTTCAATTTGAACATTTTTGACTTATTGGCCATTTTTTGTTTCTTAATCCCCAGAAAACCTTGTTAGAGAGATGGATCAAAATCTATTTAAAACATTTGTACCCATTTGTGCACTTCACTTGTATTTTTTCTTTTACCAATCAGTTAAACTATAACCGCCAAAAAAAAGAAAGAAAATTTGCATTATTTTTACATTTTTTAAATGAAAAATAAACCAAAATATTTTCCTACCTTAATGGTAGAGGCCAAATGTGATTACAGTGTAAGAAATAATAAGTATAGCTGACATCAGAAGGCAGAAAAAGTATAGACCCCCCATCCTTGGCCCTATTATAAATTCTGTTAAGAAAAATCGAAAATAATGTAAAAGTTGGAAACAACAAAAAATTACAGAAATTATGCAATTAAATAAGAGGCATAAGACTGGCCCGACAGTGCCAATATCTGCCATAGTAAGAAAAGTGATGGGACAAAATAAGCCCAATTTTTTTATTTTTATGTGTAATGACCTAAATACAAGTAATGCAACCTTTTTTTTTTTTAAGAGGACCAGACTTTTTTTTTTCAATCAATTTCTGATTTCTTCTTTTTTAGGAGGTTCATGGTTACATAGTTGTCAGCAAAATGCTGTTTATAGAAGGACGCGGCATAAACGTATGAGTAGCCAACATGCCAAAAATATTATACCCATTTTTCTTATTTTGTATAATAAGGAACCAGACCAAGCTCAACTTTTTGGAAAAAAAATTCTCAAATTCATAGGAAGTATGGTACCTATACAGTACATGGTTCCCTATGAGTAGCTGTGCCTTAATCCCTATGCAAAGCAAAACAAATATATAAAATTATGACTTTTTGTATTACAACAACAACAAAAACGTAAAAATACAAGACAACGCGGGTCACTTTTGATATCGCTTTTGCATTAACCACATTGGCCAGTTTACAGTTAGTAGACCGAGGTGGGAGGGAGGGGGGGTGACATTGATTTTCATAAAAAGAAAAATTTTGTCTTTGGGAGGGGGGGGGAGTTCGGAAGAGGGAAAAGGCAACCACTTAAAGGGACCACAAACCGGTGCCTACAGATTGTACCATAAAAATTCTACTCGATCAAAGACACAAAAATGACCAGATTTAATTTTTTCAGGAAAATGATGACCATAGACAAATATAACGATTATTAACTCTTATTTATTCTATAAAACACTTTAGGTGCTAAACTTTTTTTTTTCTTATTGCATCAGATTTTTTTTGCATTGTTTATAAATTTTTACAGGACAAAAAAGTTAGCATAGCCCGACAAATTGCATACCGTTATATATACATAACTGCAGATATGGCTTTCAGTAGTATGCTCTGTCTCTCATTGTCAGATTCAAATAGCTTATTACAATAGGGAATTTTAAAACATTTTTAAAAAGTTGAATTTCAAAGTTATAAAGGTGGAATGTTATTCGGATAGATGTTGAGAGTCATTCCGAGTTGTGATTATGGTGGGGTAAGTCTTCAGTTGTAGTAGTTGTGTCTGAGTGAGTTTATTGCACAGCTGCCTGTGTAAAGGTCCTTTAGAAATGTTTTTGAAATTTCTACAAAACCGAGTAACCGATTCTGTTGTATGCTGAACCGCAGTCGTAAAACATTTGGGGCAAGGAGCACTCGGTGTAGCAGGGGTTAAACGGTGTTATACTGGGACAGTTGTCCTCCGCTGAAGATGAGATGGCGGTGGGCTCCGTGGGGTTTGAAAAGACAGGGACTGGCACTGGAATACATTTCAAACTTTCATTCACGTTTGGACTGCAAGTTCCCACGGGACTCTTTTTAATTGGATTACATGGATTCCAGGGGTCGGAATAAAGGAGCCCATTTAGTAAGTGATGCGGCTCATACACGGAATGTTCTGCAGGGATGTCTTGGTGTATCTTTACTGATGCTCCCTGAATGATCTCTTGCTCTGAGATCATGTTGTTGTAATCGGGGCCCAAAAGGTCAAAAAATTCAACAGTTTCTTGGTTACCTTTATCCAAGTCCTTTAAGGTCACCACTCCAGAATTGGTGAAAAATCCTGGCGAGGAATAAGCAGGCTCAGTGAAGAAAGATGGAGGCAGGTTACGATTCCTCAGGGGCACTTTTTTGAATTTTTCCCCACGAATTTCCCTGGCGCTGTCAAAAAGAGCAGCCAAGCTCTTGCTCTGTAAGTTCGACTGGTTATTGTCCCTCTTCGGAGGAGGCTTACAGTGATAATTTTGGGGGCTATGGCTACTGCTGGGAGACGTGACCTGACCCTTTGGAGACCCTTGAGTTGTGACTCCATTACTAATCATACCCGTGCATCTTTTGATCTGTTTTTGTAGGTACTTCCTATGGTTCACCTTCCTTTTCGACTTCACCGGTTTGTCCAGGGCCAGTTTGATGTTACTGGAAGCCATGTTTATAAAACTAAGCAAATCCTTACTCGACTCTTTGTAATCTCCACTCTCAACAGCTCCCAGGACCTCAACCCCTTCGTGGTAGCCTTTCTCAAAGTCCACAACAGATCCCGAGAAATACAACGGCATAAAATGATGATTCATAATTTCAGCTTGGACTGCCATTCTGATGGACGACTCCTCGGTCTATCAAGAGTCAAGAATTCAGACCCTAGAATGTTTTGTCTTGAAGATCATATTCTGATGGAACACCTGTCTGTGATATCAGTAGATCCCGGCGGATGTTTTTAAATCCTCTTATTTGTTGGCCAATTGGTAGCGTTTTAAATTTTTCAAAAAGTTAAACTTCATCCTAAAAAAAAAAAAATTGCCGAAATATCACCAAGTAAAGATGTGAATTCCAGCTAAATGTGGAGAAGCAGAGCGAGAGAGATGCAGTCAGTGTCCGGCTTTCAGCTCCTTCTCAGTTTAATTTGTTCTCACCAGAAACACACATCCTGAAAAGAATGGGAGGGACGGATAAGTAGGAGGTCTGCCAGGCTCAATGGTATCAGCTTTCACTAAATCCCGTGGGCTGGGAATGATACATCATGCAAAGTCTGGAATAAAGACTGCACTGTGCTCCCTTCTCCTCCAGCAACAAAACAAAGTACAACTCCCCTGTTTCCATTCAAGCTTGGAATAACATAAATACTTGTGTTGTCTTTTTTTTTCTTCTTTTTTTTCCATCTCCGTAATTGACCTAACAAAAAGGTTTGTTGTTTTTTTTTATTTAAAATGGCACGACTTGATTTCAGGTGCAAAAATTAACTTATCTTACTATATTTATTTCCCATATAATTTATTATTTCTGTATTTTTTTATTTTTTTTTAGCTTTCTTTTAACCCCTTAAGGGCCAACCTTTTTTGTCTTTTTTTTTTTTCCTTGCCAATAGCTCTTTTTTTTTCTATTTCTATGGATATAGACACCTATGGGCCTTATTTTTGGAGCCTATTTTCTTTTGTCACAAAATGAGAAAGTTATTGGTGTCCCAAAAGGTCAACGGAAAGCACATTTTTTTTTTTTAAGTTTTTTTTTTAACCCCTTAAGGGCCGTTCACACGGCTTATTTTGGGCACGGATTCCTGCCGTATTGCGTGCCGTACTGCGCTGCAATATGGCTGGAATCTGTGCCAGCCATTACTGTAATCCACAGTTCTCATAGAGAACTATGGATTCCGTCTCTCCTTCCAGCTCAGCGAATCCGCCGGACGGGGAGAAATTGACATGTTCATTATCCTGGCGGGATGCGCGCCGTGGATAATAAAAGTCTATGGGGCCGGCGGGCAGCGCCCCCGCCCCTTATTCAAGCCGTACTTTGTGGGTGAAATCCTTCCCGCAATTACGGCTTGAATAAGCCGTGTGAACCAGCCCTTAAGGACCTTGCTTTTTTTTTGTTGATACGTTCGTTTTTCCCTCCCCGCCTTCCCAGAGCCATAACATTTTTATTTTTCCACCTACATAGACCGAAAAGGGCTTTTATTTTGTATTTTTTTAATGGTGTCATTCACCAAACAATGGCATATACTCGTTAATGATAAAAAAAAAATAATAAGTATGTCAAAATGTGTAAAAATTTTTAACATTTTTTAGGTCGTTTTGTTTTTACACCATTTAGTCTTCAGTGTAATTGATATGCTATTTATATTCTGCAAGTTGATACAAATTGAGCCATACCAAACATGTAGGGTTTTCTTTATGTTTTGTACCATAAAAAAAATCTAAACATTTTCTATTTTTCAAATTTTTCCCGTGGCACCATTTTCTGCGACTAATAACTTTTTGGTACTTCTACCTATGGACTTGGGTGAGAGAGCATTTTTTGTGGGCAGAAGTGCACTTTTTATTGGTAACAGTTTGGAATACATGCAACTTTTTTGGTCACTTTTATTTCAGATTTTAAGGGACGTGAAATGACCAAAAAAAAAAAAAACGGCAATTTTGGCATTTGCAATTTTTTTTCTTCTACGGTGTTCAGTGTACAGGATAAATGATGCTATGTTTTAATAGATCGGACTTTAATGGACGCAGCAATACCAATTATGGGCAACATGTATGAATGGGGCTGCGCCACAAGTCTGGAGTTTTTTCAGCCAGAAAACTAGCGCAGCCCTATTCGCTCTATTTTTAACCAGACGTACGCCATTATCAGATGCATTATGTGCCTGATTTCGGGGGGCGAGCGGGAGACGGGGTGCACTAGAAACAAAACATTTATAGCTTCAGTACGGCAAATCCAGGCGCATTACTGCTGGAACAGGTAGAGCACTTTAAAAGTGGTTTACCTGAACCAGAAGTGTCGCCTTGTAGCTAGAAAGTGCTAAATCTAGGACCCGCAGTAGAACAGGTTCATAGATTCAGGCGCATGTGTAACCCATGTGTAACTTATTTATTTTTTTATTTGTAATATGGCAAAAGGGGGGTGATTTGAACTTTTTTTTTAAAAAAAAATATATATATATTATTTTCCTTTTTTTTTTTTTTTACTTTAACATTGATTCACCCTAGGGTGCTTGAACACTTGGGGGTGTGATCATTAATACAGCCAATTGTATAATCAATGCAAAAAAACTGATGTAATCCTATCGGAACCAGGGATTTCGCCACAGGGGTCTCAATTGGAGTAGGAAACGGTGCGTGACACTATTTCTCATTCACTTGGACGTTGTGGCCACGATCACTGCGGCGTCTAAGGCTATGTTCACACGGCTTAATTGCGGGACGTAATTACGCCCCGCAATTACACCGTGTGGACGGGGGCGGGGCGGGAGCGGGGGAGTAAGCAGGGGGCCGGCACTTCGCCATCCCATAGAATATCACTGCTAGCGGCACGTATACGCCGCTAGAAAGTGACAGGTGAATTATCTCCCCGCCCGGCGGCTTCGCAGAGCAGGGAGAGGAGATGTAATCCATAGTTCTCTATGTGAACTGTGAATTACCGTAATGAATGGGCCGTTTTCGGCTCGTAATTGGCGCACTTCGGCGCGTAATTACGGACCGAAATACGGCCCATTTTAAGCCGTGTGAACATGGCCTAAGGGATTAAACAGCATGGAATGTAGCCGTCTCCATTTCGTGCTGTTACCGGCGGGTGTCGGCTGCAATTAGCCTAATGTCGATAAGGGGCTATATAGCAGGATTCCTCTTCGATCCCGCTACAAAGACCCATATTGACACACTGGGACGTATCAGTACGTCCAATGTCGGTAAGAGGTTAAAGAGAACCTGTCACATAGGTTATGCCCCCCTTGCTGAGGACAGCACAAGCCAGTGTCAGACCTGCTGTTTCCAGCGCTGTGTCCCTTATTCTGTAAGATGCTGGAGTTTTCGTGTATTTAGTGCTCAAATCCGCAGTTTTCAGACAGAAAATAGTCATTTAAAGAGTCAGGTTTTTTATTCCCCGCCCACCTGAGGCTAGCCCCGTCCACCTCAACAGATAAACCCATTACTTTGAATAGGTAGAAACATGTGAATAACTGTCAGTGGGCGGGGCTAGCCTTTGGTGGGTGGAGATAAAACTTTATTATTAATATTATTTGAGGGTTAAATGCTATAAAACTCCAGAATATTACATAATAAGGGACACAGCGCTGGGAACAGCAGGTCTGACAGTAGCTTGTGCTGTCCTCAGCAAGGGGGCATAATCTATGGGACAGGTTCTCTTTAACATACCATATAACTAGGGAACTAAAGAAAGAAGCTTATGGTGTGGTATAAAGGAAGTTTTTTTTACTCAGTGCAATTCTAGTGATACAAAAATGTAGGTAGCAGACTTAAATTTGATGGCTTTTCTAAGATTTATTCTTAGATCACAAGGAAGGCCAATAAAAAGCATTGAAAAAGTTTAGATAACTTTCAGTGCCATGATGTCAAAGTGTGCTATCTGTCAAGTTTAGCTTTGACACGTCTGTATTTTTGCATTTTATATTTTACTACTTTTAACATAACATAAAATATGCTGCACATTACCTACATTTTTCGTTGTGTAAGGTATGATTTTTTTTCCGGAACTAGATATACTTCTTGTTGCATCCAATTTATTTGATGCTTTTTGGTTGTTTTTGTATGATCGATAGGATTCTTTTTGTGTGTTTACAATTTTAAGGCAGCCTATTATCAGAGATCAAACAGGTCTGTAGCTATAGCGACCAGTGCTGGCAGCCTATCAAGAGAGATCAAACAGGTCTGTAGCTATAGCGACCAGGGCTGGCAGCCTATCAGGATAGATCAAACAAGTCTGTAGCTATAGCGACCAGTGCTGGCAGCCTATCAGGAGAGATCAAACAGGTCTGTAGCTATAGCAACCAGTGCTGAAAGCCTATGAGGAGAGATCAGGTCTGTAGCTATAGCAACCTGAGAAGCTGATGCAGCCCATACAAGAGGGGATATCTAGGAATAGGTAGGACACTGTTAATGGTCACATATTACAAAGTGATTTGTTTTTGCAAGATATTTAACATAAAAAGCAGCAATCCTTGTAGTGAGACAACCTCTTTAACCCCTTAACGACGACTTTAGACGTCGGCTGGTGCAGGCTGTTCGTCTGCAGCGACGTCTTTAGACGTCGCTGCAGACATCGGGGTTTGCGGCGCCCGGCACCGCAATTGTGCTGAGATCGGGGCTGTACTACACAGCCCTGATCCCAGAGCATCTGCTGCGAGCACCGGGGAGCGGAGGAAACCTCTGCAACCCGGTGCTTTAACCCTTTGATTGCGGCGGCGCGTTACCGCAGCGCAATCAAAGGGTTCCCCTGCTCTGTCGGGTGATAGGAACACCCGGTGACCCGACAGAGCTCGGGGAACGGCTGCACAGTCAGCCCTGGGGACCGAGAGTGGCCCCAGAGCTGTCTGTGTACTAAGCCAGTGACTAGGACGCACTTTGTGCTGTCCTAATCACTGCCTGTGTCAGACTGACTCAGATTAGAATGCATTAGCATATATGAATATGCTAATACATTACTAAGTGTAAAAAAAAATTTAAAAAAATGTTAAACAGTTCTCCCTTCATGGGAGTAAAAAAAAAAAGTAAAAAAAACCCAGAAAAAGTGTTAAAAAAGTGTAAAAAAATAAATAAATAAATATTTAATAAAAAATAATTGTGCATAAATTACACAAACGAAAAAACCTACACATATTAGGTATCCACACGACCGTAATAACCTGTAGAATTAATCTAACAGGTTACTAAGTGTGAAATGTGAATGGTGTAAAAAAAATAAATAAATGTATAAAATAAAATAAAAATACTGCAATTATTTATAAGTGAACTTAAACTATACCCCCATAAAGTACAACTCGTCTCGAATAAAACGAGGCCTCATCCAACTGCGTCATTGAAAAAATAAAAAAGTTACAACTGTTGAAACACAAGGAGGCAAAAACTAAAAAAGTGTTCTGGTCATTAACTACTTTTCAGGCATTCAGCTTAAGGGGTTAAGGAGTTCAATTGCTAAAAAAAGAATTTGTTCACTCAGAAGTTCCCATAAAACTATTGATCCATTAATTGAACAGATTTCTATTTTCAGTCAGAAGCTTCAGATTTAAAAATTACATACATTTAAAATAAAAAAGCAAAAATACATACACAAATAAATGATTAAGGCCCACATGTATGAAAGCTATTTAGGTCTAAAACTAACTTTTTTTGGTCCATAGTGACCTATGGGCAAAAAAGTGAGTTTTAGATCTAAACAGGTTCATACATGTGGGCCTACATTTTTAGTATGAAATCTTTGTCTCACAAAAATGCCAATGGATTCAACTACACACTTCATATAGGCAACCATATTATGGTGCTGTACAACCTCCAAGCTGTATAGAGCTGTTATATAACACCCATAGAAATATATAGGGCTATACTGCACCTCAATATGACTCTGAATTCACACAATGGCACAGAGGGGTTTCTTCTGTCAGATTAAAGTACAAAATGAAATGACCAGTTTTGCCATGTTCCATTGAATGTCGTATTACAAAACTATTCTCTAAGCATTACTAATCAGAGAGCTGGATGTGACAGAGGGAGAGGAGCTGAGCTCTGTGATATATAGGGTTATATGATAGAGGAGAGAAGCTGAGCTCTGTGATATATAGGGTTATATGATAGAGGGAGAAAAGCTGAGGTGTGTGATATATAGGATTATATGATAGAGGAGAGAAGCTGAGCTTGTGATATATAGGGTTAATGATAGAGGGGAGGAGCTGAGCTCTGGGATATATAGGGTTATATGATAGAGGAGAGGTGCTGAGCTCTGTTATATATTGGGTTTTATGATAGAAGAGAGAAGCTGAGCTCTGTGATATATAGGGTTATATGATCGAGGGAGAGAAGCTGAGCTCTGTGAATATATAGGGTTATTGACAGAGGGAGAGGAGCTGAGCTCTGTGATATATAGGGTTATATGATAGAAGGAGAGGAGCTGAGCTCTGTGATATATAGGGTTATATGATCGAGAAGCTGAGCTCTGTGATATATAGGGTTATATGACAGAGGAGAGGAGCTGAGCTCAGTGATATATAGGGTTATATGATAGAGGAGAGAAGCAGAGCTCTGTGATATATAGGGCTATATCATAGAGGAGAGAAGTGAGCTCTGTGATATTAGGGTTATATGATAGAGGAGAGAAGCTGAGCTCTGTAATATATTAGGGTTATATGATAGAGAGGAGGAGCTGAGCTCTGTGATATATAAAGGTTATATGATAGAGGCGAGGAGCTGAGCTCGTGATATTATAGGGTTTATTGATACAGCAGAGAAGCTGAGCTCTGTGATATATAGGGTTAAAATGACAGAAGAGGAAGCCGAGCTCTGTGATATATAGGGTTATTTTGATAGAGGCGAGGGCTGAGCTCTGTGATATTTTAGGGTTATATGATAGAGCAGAGAAGTGAGCTCTGTGATATATGGGTTATATGACAGAAGAGAGAAGCTGAAACTCTGTGATATATAGGGTTATATGATAGAGGGAGAGGAATGAGCTCTGTGATATACAGGGTTATATGATAGAGGCGAGGACCTGAGTTCGGTGATATATAGGGTTATATGATAGAGGGAGAGTACCTGAGCTCTGCGATATATAGGGTTATATGATAGAGGAGCTGAGCTCTGTGATTTATTGGGTTATATGATCGAGAAGCTGAGCTCTGTGATATATAGGGTTATATGACAGAGGAGAGGCGCTGAGCTCAGTGATATATAGGGTTATATGATAGAGGAGAGAAGCAGAGCTCTGGGATATATAGGGCTATATGGTAGAGGGGAGAAGCTGAGCTCTGTGATATATAGGGTTATATGATAGAGGAGAGGAGCTGAGCTCTGTGATATATAGGGTTATATGATAGAGGCGAGGAGCTGAGCTCTGTGATATATAGGGTTATATGATAGAGGGAGAGTACCTGAGCTCTGCGATATATAGGGTTATATGATAGAGGAGCTGAGCTCTGTGATATATAGGGTTATATGATCGAGAAGCTGAGCTCTGTGATATATAGGGTTATATGACAGAGGAGAGGAGCTGAGCTCAGTGATATATAGGGTTATATGATAGAGGGAGAGAAGCAGAGCTCTATGATATTTTAGGGCTATATGGGAGAGGGGGGAAGCTGAGTTCTGTGATATATGGGTTATATGATAGAGGAGAGGAGCTGAGCTCTGTGATATATAGGGTTATATTTACGAGGCGAGGAGCTGAGCTCTGTGATATATAGGGTTATATGATAGAGAGAGGAGCTGAGCTCTGTGATATATAGGGTTATATGATAGAGGGAGAGAAGCTGAGCTCTATGATATATAGGGTTATATGATAGAAGAGAGAAGCTGAGCTCTGTGATATATCGGTTTATATTATAGGAGAGAAGCTGAGCTCTGTGATATATAGGGTTATATGATAGAGGAGAGGAGCTGAGCTCTGTGATATATAGGGTTATATGATAGAGGAGCTGAGCTCTGTGATATAATGTATAGTGTTATATGATAGAGGGAGAGGAGCTGAGCTCTATAAAATATAGGGTTATATGATAGAGCAGAGGACCTGAGCTCTGTGATATATAGGGTTATATAATAGAGAATAGAGGGGGAGCTAGGAAAGGAGATAAATCAATAAAAATTGAGAGTCAATAGGACAATAGATTTATATATACATTTGCAGATAGATAGATATGAGATAGAATAGATAGATTGATATGAGATAGATAGATAGAGAGATAGATATGAGAGATAGATAGATAGAGAGATAGATATGAGAGATAGATAAATAGATATGAGATAGATAGATAGATAGATAGATAGATATGAGATAGATAGATAGATAGATAGATAGAGTAAATACATAGATTTAAGAATTCCTGGTTAGATTTTCTGTCCACCACTTGATTTGCTGCATTTACCAGCTGTAATGATATACAGTTTTTTAGGCGCAGCAATCGGAAGTACAATCCTTTATAATGTACTAATTGTATTATAACCCTATGTTTTCATGAATGAGGATGCTGTATCCGCCTAGCAGGTCACACATAAAGAGCTGGGATGTAGGGATTCTGAGGCCAAGGAGTTAAGACCTTCTTTTCTCACTGAAGTGGATAATCCCATCTCAGGGATTCAGGAAACATTACATGGTCATTTGAGCAAACTATAGAGGATGGGAAAATGGGCCGTGGAGCAGCTAAAGGGTTAATGAGGCGGCCGAGAAGAGAATTCTAAGTGAACAAATATCCGGGGGACTGGCAGAAAGATCCAAAAACTGCTGAATCCTATTATTGGGGCTGAATTAATCCGGGTAAACAGCTTAAAGGGCTCAGCCGCTGTTATTACCTCCTAAAAATAGCAAGAGTCCCCAACAATGCCCCAGCATGCACCGGGGAGACCTCATTCACTTGTATTTAGGGCTCATTTACATACTATAGGTAGGGATTACGGATTATCAAGGCTGCACTGAGCCCGGGTGGCTGCTGACTCACTGCAGGTAAATAAACTGTGCACAAAACCATTGGGGAAAAAAAAAAGAAATAAAACTTTTATGATATACAAACGTTTCTAGAATTTTTTTAAGGAATTCCTATGGCTACAGACAATAGTTTTATGAATGGGGTGTTGTGGTGATTTCGTGGAGCATGCTCATTGAAGGCTGTGGCACAACTATTGAATAACACATTGGGCCTTATGTATCAAAACTGTTTAAGGGTTTGTTCACATGGTGCATTGCAGCATACTTCTAAAGCGCTAACAGCTTTAACTCTCTATTCTTTTCCCCGGCGCGTATTGTACGTCAGGGAAAATGGCAGGTTATCATAATGCTCAATGAGAGTTTTGAATTGCTGTATTTGCGGGGCATAATTCAGGTGCATTGCAGCACAATTATGTGCCGAATTACGTTTGCAAATATGCACGGCTTATTCACGGCGTAATAGCGGGACGGATTTCGCTCCGCAATTACGCCGTGTGTACGGGGGCGGCAGCCCACCGGCCCCATAGACATTCATTATCGACGGCGCGTATACTGCCGTGAATAATTGACATGTCACTTTCTCCCCGCTCGCCGTATTTCGCGAGCAGGGAGAGGAGACGTAATCCATAGTTCTCTATGAGAACTGTGGATTACCGTAATGACTGGGACGGATTTCAGACGTAATTCACGCAGAACGGCGCAAATTACGGGCTGAAATCCATCCCAAAATAAGCCGTGTGAACATAGCCTAAGGCTATGTTCACACGGCTTAAAATGGGTGGTATTTCAGTCAGTAATTACGCGCCGGGGTGCGCAAATTACAGCTGGAATACGTCCCAGTCATTCCGGTAATCCACAGTTCTCAGAGAGACCGATGGGTTACGGCTCCTCTCCCTGCTCGGCGAATCCGCCGCGGGGGGAGATAAGTGACATGTGAATTACTATACGCGCCGCTGGTAATGCAAGTCTATGGGCCGGCGAGGTGCCGGACCCCCGCTCACTCCCCCGCCCACACGGCGTAATTACGCCCCGCAAATAAGCCGTGTGAACATAGCCTAACAGTAAAAATGTCTTTGTTGCCCATACAAAACAGACAATCAGAGCCCATAGCAACCAATCAGAACCCATAGCAAACAAAGATCATAGCAACCAATCACAGTGCAGCTTTCAGTTTTTCAGAGCAGTTTAGCTGCTTTTTAATTGGTTACTATGATCTCTGGTTACTATGGGCTCTGATTGCTTGCTATGGGCTCTGATTGCTTGCTATGGGCTCTGATTGGTCGCTATGAGATCTAGTTGCTATGAGATGATTGGTCACGATGGGTTCTGATTGGTTGCTATGAGCTCTAGTTGCTATGAGCTGATTGGTTGTTATGGGCTCTGAGTGGTTGCTATGGGTTCTGATTGGTTGCTATGGGCTTTGCTTGTTCGCTATGCGCTCTGATTGTTGATATGGGCAACAAGAACAGTTTTACTTTTAGATAGTTTTGTTAAATGAGGTTCATTGAACTTTTCACATTGAGCCCTTACTGACATTCAACACAAACATACACCATAATGTCAGTAAGGGTGTATGGAGTGAGCTCACTTGCTGAGCCCACTTCAAATGCAGCAGGTGTTGGATGATTATTACAGCTGACACCCACCGCTATCAGCTCGGATCAGAGACAGCTTCGATCCTGGCTGCAATGGGAGCGCCATTTTTGTATATCTTTCTACATTATGTATGTAATACAGAACGGTGTACAAGAAATAAAGTTAAAAAACATTAAGGGGGGACATGTATGAACGAAGCGCGTCGAAGTTCATTTTCTCATCTGTTTTTCAGTGTATAATGCACCTGAATGTATGAAAGTGTTTTTTGCGCGATTATAAATGGCATCTAAAGTTCCCCACCCCTCGCCTGTGTTTGGCGCATTACAGAACTAAGGCGCATTAGTAATGCCCCAAACATGTATAAAGGCTACAGATAGGCTGGAAATAAGAGAGAAGTCATTAGAATAGCATGTCAGTGATAGAAACTATGGGACTGATCCTGCTTGGTGGACTACAGGTCCCAGCAATACCTGTGCTGTGCCGGCTCTTGCTGTATGTAGAATAAAGGGTGAGAGCAGCACAAATACATTTAAAATATAATGTAGAAAAATGTAAAATATAAAAATCTGAACATCATCATCAGGGGGTTATTTAATGTAAAATTAGTTTAAGATTCTATTAATTTTAAACACATTTTATAGCAGAGTTTTCAATATTTTGAGGACATTATATATTTTATGTTAATTTTATATGATCACATTTTTCATTAAATTTAAACAAATTTTATACAGTTTGATAATTATCATAAATTCCTTTTTATTTTATTGCACTGGCGGACGTTGGGAAATATTCTACACTTTTGCCCCTTACAGCAAATCTAGTTCCACTTCGACTCCTCAGGCTCAGGCAGATCACATTGAAATAGGTCTGCCTGTCCGAGCAGTAATGCGCCTAGTTTTGCCGAACCACATACATATGTGTGTCGAAGTTTCCGAATGTGGCGAGGCCCGACACAAGAACACCCCTTCATGTTAGGCGCATTAGAAAGTGGCGAAGCTTTCGACCAATGCCCCTAACACATATGTTGGGCGCATTCGACATCGGAGCCGGCACAGTGAGGCGCATTTACGCGAGAAAATGAGTGAAAAATACGATCATACATGTCCCCCTAAATGTTCAAAACACCCCTCTTTTGCCATTTTACAAATAACAAAGAATTTTACATAATCGTTATCAGTGCATTCCTAAGAGTCTGATCTATTAAAAAAATAACATAATTTGTTCTGTACACTGAACACCAGAGAAGGAAAAAAATTCTCAACACCAAAATTTCCTTTTTTTGGGTCATTTCATGTCCTGAAAAATTGTAAATAAATTGTGCTAAAAAGTGTTTAAAAAGTTGCATTTATCCCATAATCGTGCCAATAAAAACTACACTTCAGACCACAAAAAAATGAGCCCTCGCTCAGGACCATAGGTGGAAAAACAAAAAAAGTTATTGGTCACAGAAAATGGCGCTGCAGCACATGGTACCAAATTGAGAATTTATTTATTTACAATTTTTAAAGCGCTAAAACACATTACATATTAGGTATCATCGGAATCGTACTGAGCTGCAGAATACAGATAACACCTGATGTATATTGTGAACTCCATAAGCATAAAATTCCAGAAGGAATGATGCAATGACGTGTTTTTTTTCACGGTCAACCCCACTTTAATTTTTGGGGAGGTTCCCAGTAGATTATATTTTATGGTCAATGACACCATTAAAAGATACATCTTGCCCCAAAATAAAACAAACACTCCTACGACTATGTAGATGGGAAATTAAGAATGTTGCGACTCTTGGAAGGCGAGGGGGCAAAAAACTAAACGCAACTTTAAAAAAAAGGAGCTGCGGCGGGAAGCGGTTCGTCCCATTTTACTGATACAAACAAATATTGTTGATTCCGTTGGGTTCAGAAGGACTTTCAGAAATGTGGTATTAAGTGCGAGAAGGACTCACCATGAGATCAAGGCAGTGCCCAACCGGCCATAGTTCAGAGAAGACTACATAGTGAAGAGGGGCAGTGCCATTGTGCTTATGGAACCTGGTTGTCCCTTTGCCCCCACATGTTTGTTCTTAGAAGACCCAGCTCAGCTCTGTCAGTAACTTATGTCACCACAGGAGGCCTATGGATGTCCCTTCAATTATTTTCCCCAAAAACATATAAAGCATACATCAATCAAAACTGCCTGATAAACCCAAAACTAAATATTAAAAACTCAAAAAAATCTTTAAAAAAGTAAGAAACCCCTTCCAACTTTCAAAACACCTACAAAAACGGCTACCACAAAAATAAATCATATGAAATAAATATATTTTTATTATATCCATGTAAAACATACAATAGAAACAACCTATATAGAGGCAGAGATGAACAGCAAATGGTCGGGTGATATAAAAAGCACGGATAGCCGGCGCACTTACTGGGACGGGCTGCCCGGAATGCAATGCAAATCCAATTTGTAATGGAAGGTACCAGCAACCCCATTGAAATTATAAAATGCTTCCTTTATTTAAACAAAGTGGATGGCAAAAACATGTGGCATCATATGCACGTGATAAAAAATTCTGACGCGTTTCGAGTCCGTAACCCTTAGTCGTTTTATATGTAAAATATACAAATATCTCTCAAAGCACCCCAAATTCTACACAAAACCCAACCAATACACCAGACAGGAACTGGTCATGGATAAAGGGGCCTGAAATTTTTTTATGGAAGTCTACTCTTCTTGTACGGATGGACAAAGGCCCTAGTAACTTGAAGATGTTCCAGCATAAACTGATAAAGAATGGAAATATTTTATGGAAAAAGCGAAGTGGTGGCCACCAGCTAGATTTGATTTCAGGTTTTCTGAAGGGCTGTGATGTTTACTTTGCCCTTAACATGACCCTTGCCCTAGGACAATCTACATCCCTTTAGTTTAGGTTCTTGTCATCCAAAAACAAAGGGGGTGGAGCTAAACATGCCTGGGACCCCTATTTCTAAGGGTAGCAAGTGGTACCCTCTTCTCCAGAGAAAGTTGAGAGCTAAGTCCTTCTGTGTCCAGACCTTGTTCATCTCTGCTTGCGGTGCCTAAGCTCTCATGGGCTATATTTGGCACTTGGGACCTGAGCTTGACACATGTGTCCTATGGTCATCTTTTCCACTTTTCCAGTGTATATGTCAAAAGTTTTTTTTTTGTTTTTTTTTTAATGTGATTTTTTTTCATTGTAAATTTGCCCCCCAAAAAAGAAAAATTCACGGATGGTTTGAACCCTTTGACTTCAGTTGGGAGTTAATAACAATTTTTTTGATATGATATTTCAACGAAATAGAGTTTACAATATATTAAAGCTTTTTTTAAAAAAAAATTGTTTTGGGGATTTGTTTTTTTGTTCTAAAAAGCTTTCGTCATTGGGAAACTCCTCTGGGAAAATTCTATGAAGTAAACAAGTGTCAGCGCTTCGGCACCGTGGTCTCATTTCCTAATGGCATCTTAATCTGATGACGGTGAAGTGAGACTTCTTGCACATTCTAGTATCAGTGGGAATTTCTGCCCTTCCCTGACAAGTATTATGGGTCGGCTTTGACATACAGCCCTGCCGAGCCTAAATAGGGCTCCATTCTTCCCCAGTCCTGAATGAGAGCTTTGTGCCAGGGATTCATTAAACTGCTCTGCACAGACCTTCCTAAATAGGCCTCAATAATGAACAGTCGATTTAACTGGAAAAGCTGCTGGAGTTGTAAAATTAAAAGGAAATAAAGTGTGTCCCCCCCCACCACCACCACCCACCACAAACCCGGTGATCTACCAGAAAGTAAGTTACCACAGAAATGTCATTCTATAAGGAAATAGAAAATTATCAGTATTATCTAGAAATCTATCTGCTCCCCCGAGAACAAAATCAGTAGATAAAAGTCTACTTACATATCTATCTATCTATCTATCTATCTATCTATCTATCTATCTATCTATCTCCTATCTATCTATCTATCTCATATCTATCTATCTATCCCATATCTATCTATCTATCTCATAACTATCTATCAATCTCATATCTATCTATCTATCTATCTATCTAGCTAGCTAGCTATCACATATCTATCTATCTCAGATCTATCTATCTATCTATCTATCCCATATCTGTTTATATCTATCTATTTCATATCTATCTATCTATCTATCTATCTATCTATCTATCGTCATAGCTATCTATCTTGTATCTATCAATCTCATATCTAGCTATCCTTCCATCTCATATTTTTCTATCAATTTCATATCTATTGATCTATCTTTTCATCTATCTGTTCATCTCATATCTATCTATCTCTCTATCTATATATCTCATATCTATATATCTACCTCATATCTATCTATCTATCTATCTATCAATCGATCTATCTATCCCATAATATAACGTTTCTATCTATCTATCTATCTCATATCTATCTATCTATCTCAGATCTATCTATCCCACTATCTATTATCTATCTATCTATCTATCTATCTATCGCAAACCTATCTCATATAAATCATCTCAGCTATCTATCATCTCTCTCATATCTATCTATTCTCATATCTATCTATCTCTATCTAACCCATATCTATCTATCTCATATCTATCTATCGATCTATCTATATATCTCTCATATCTATCTATCTAATCACATATCTTATCCCATATCTATCTATCCTATCTATCTCATATCTGTCTTCATATCTATCATCTCATATCTATCTATCTCATGTCTATCTACCTCATATCTATCTATCTCATATCTATCTATCTATCTATCTCATATCTATCTCTCTCATATCTATCTATCTCATATCTGTCTCATATCTATCTATTTATCCATATACGTCATATATTTTTATTTTCTAAAACTGGTCAAATATAGCAAAAACTAAATAAATGTGTGTGGCTAGAATTGTGCTGACCTGTACAACAGAGTTATAGTGTCATTTTAACCGCACATTGAATGCCATAAAAATAGATTTTATGGCAATTTCTTAACAGAGTATACAGAATATTAAATGGTAAAAATAAAAATACTTGTCTCACAAAACACAGGGGACTGCATTTACTAATGTGGTTGTACCAGCACAGTGTTTTTTGGTACATTTTTGATGCCTTTGTTGTGCAGAAAGGCACAGCAATTAATGTGAATTATAGTGAAAGCTGAGCTATGATTGGTTGTTATGGGGTCTGGTTGGTTGCTATGGGCTCGGTTTGGTTGCGTGGGCTCTGGTTGCCTATGAGCGTCTGATTGGGGTTGTTATGGGGCTCTGATTGGTTTTGCTATGGCTCTGATTGGTTTATCAGCTTCCTGATTGGTTACTATGAGCTCTGATTGGTTGCTATGGGCTCTGATTGGTTGCTATGAGCTCTGATTGGTTGCTCTGCGCTCTGATTGGTTGTTATGGGCCCTGATTGGTTGCCATGAGCTCTGGGATTGTTACTTTGTGCTTCTGACTTGTTGCTATGTGCCTCTGATTGGTTGCTATGGGCTCTGATTGGTTGCTATGGGTTCTGATTGGTTGCTATGGCCTCTGGTTGCTATGAATTCTGATTGGTTGCTATGGGCTCTGATTGTTTCCTATGGGCTCAGATTGGTTGTTATGAGCTCTAAATGAATGCTATGTGCTCTGATTGGTTGCTATGGGCTCTGATTTGTTTCCTATGGGCTCTGATTGGTTGCTTTGTGCTCTGATTGGTTGCTATGGGCTCTGATTGGTTGCTATGGGCTCTGATTGGTTACTATGAGCTCTGATTTGTTGGCAATGGGCCTCTGATTTGGTTGCTATGGCCTGATTGGTTTTATGGGCTCATGATTGGTTGTTATGGGCTCTGATTTGCTATGAGGCTCGATTGTTTTTCTATGGGCTCAGATGGTTGTTTAGAGCTCTAAATGAATTGCTATGTGCCTGATTGTTGCTATGGCTCTGATTTAGTTTCCTAGGGCTCTGATTGGTTTGCTTTGTGCTCTATTGGTTGCTATGGCTCTGATTGGCTTCTATGAAGCTCTGATTGTATGTTATGGGCTCTGATTGGATTGCTATGGCCCTGATGGTTGCTATGGGCTCTGATTGGTTGTTATGGGCTCTGATTGGTTGCTATGAGCTCTGATTGTTTCCTATGAGCTCTGATTGGTTACTATAAGCTCTAATTGGTTACTATGGGCTCTGATTGGTTGCTATTAGTATTGAGCGATTTTTATATCGAACAAAGTTGACATCGCAAAGGAGTTTTTATGGTGATGCCGAAATTTTCAGATCATGCGATAATTACGGTTAAAATCTGTGCATCATCTATTCAAAGAACGCGCCATTTTCGGCTATTCCTGTAATTTTTGGCGGTCCAGCCAATCAGATTACAGAATAGAGCAGGGTGAGATGTGTGTGCGACGTCATGACAGGGATGTTTATGTGTTCTTTTGGCTGGAAAAATCACATGCCCTCGGAATTACATAGAACAGCGTTTCCTTTTCAGCCTTAAGTGTCCCTCTCAGCGTCTCATAGAATAGGTCGAGCGCTCTGCCTGTGGCCAACAGCTCAGGAAATTATTCAATGTTTTTCTGCACAGAAAACCTCTACATTAGCTGTGTTTCCTTCCTATTTAGTAGAATAGAGATTTGAAGAATTTTATGTAGTTACTAGAGAAATTTAAAGCAGCATCTACCGCTGTACAGCACGGGGGAGCGGGGGGGGGGAGCCCCGGGCGGCAAAACCCAACAACTCTATCTATAAAGAACACTGGATAAAGTTCACCAAGCAGACTTAGGGTAGACAGGCACTGCAATATCTTTATTAGTAACAGTTTTTGCTATTGAAATATTTCCTGGATTTGGGCAGCAGACTTATATTGGATACACATCATTTCTAGTAACTCAGGTCTCTTTTAGGTGCAAAACTCCACTTTTAATATCAGTAACATATCAGATAGGTGTTCATTTTCATTTTAACCAATTCCACCTGTCTGTTGATAAATCCAATATCCACCTTGCAGTTAAAATTACAATCCAGCAATCTTGTAGTCAACCACAGTTGTTTGTTGCCAAAAAATACGTGTTAATCATACGAAAACATAAACAGATACGTGTTTTTTTGACTTTTGCGCAAGGCCAGCATTGTTTCATTACGCAGCAATCCACGTAAATCTTAAAACAGCAATTCTATAGTTACCACAGTGAATTGAAAGGGGGCAAAAAATAAACCGGTAATATACGAACACATAACAGATACATGTTTTTTGACTTTTGCGCACACCAGCTTTGTTCATTGACGCAGCATCCACGTAAATTGTAAAAACAGCAATCAATTAGTCAAAACAAACCAAACAGAGCACAGAACCAACAAGACACACTCAAAAACCACAAACCGAAAAAACCAAAACACCAAGACAACACAAAAACCCAAGACAACATAAACAAAACAAAAACAAAAAACAAACAAACAACACACACCAAACACAAAATAACAAACACACCAACCCAAACACTCCACAACTAAACACACACAAAAAAAAACCACAAACAAACCCACCTCCCACCAAACCAGACGATTCCAAAAAAACAAAAAGCAAACACGAAGAACCGACACACAACAAACACACACAAAAACTAACCCAAAAAAAAAAAAAACAAAAACACACACTAAACCAAAAAAAACAACACCACTACAGCCCCAAAACACAAAAAAAAAACAACCAAAACCAAGAACACCAAAAAAAAAAACAAAAAAAAACACCACACAAAAACAAAAAACCACACAAAACAAACACAACAAAAAAAAGGGAACATCCACAAAAACACACACTCACACAAAAACAACAAGAAACACACAACAACAAAAAAAAACCAAACCACAAAACACCACACACAACAACAAACCCAAAACAACCCCACCCCAAAAAACAAACAGAACACCCTACCAACAACACAACACTAACAACAAAACCAACAACCACAACACAAAGACAAAAGCAAAAAAGACAAACAATGTCCGAAACAAACAAAACCAAAAAAACAACAAACAAAAAAAGAAAAACAACTCACAAACCACCACAAAACACCAAAAAACAAGAAAACACTCGACACACCAAAAAAAACAAACCCAAAACCAAAACACAAACACACCCACAACACCAAACAAACAAAAAAAAAAACAAACAAACAAAAACCCAAAACAAAAAAACAAAAAACCAAAAAACACACCAAAACACCAAACCACCGATAAACAACCAACAACACAAACACCAAAAAACAAACAATAACACAAACCACACCAACCAACCACTCAACACCCCAAACAACCACAACAAACACCACAACAATTACCAAACAACACAACAAACACCACATAATCACACCAAACAACCAAACGCAAAAAAACCAAAAACAAAAACCAAGCCCAAAAAACTCAACAACTACAAACACCAACACAAACACCACACACAAACACACACACACCAACCAAAAAACACCAAAAAAATAAAAAAAAAAAAACCACCTAACAAAAAAACACACAAACAAAACAAACAACACAAAACACCACACAAAACAAACCACACACAACACACAAAAAAAAAACAAAAAACGAAAAAACAAATCGTAGCACCAAACAGTGAATTGAAAGGTGCAAAAAATACCGTGTAAATTATACGAAAACATAACAGATACTGTTTTTTTGACTTTTGCGCCCAGATCCAGATTTGTTGAAAGACACCCTTGCAGTTAAATTTGAATCCAGAATTTTTGTTTTGATTAGAGGGAATTTGAGAATAGCTGAGATTGCCGTCTTTTAATAAGAGACTTTTCCAAAACATATTCCAAACCTTCTCAAATTTTTATATATCTGAACATGTGAGCGAAAAGCAGGGGTGTAAGCGAAGCAAAGAGGGGGTAAGGACATGGAGGTAGAGGTACGAGAGAAGGTGGCTCCGTCCAGTGCTAAGGCGACAACACCATGCCACGGATCCGTCAGATTGCAGACCGTCATCTGTCATCGCTTGGGCAGGGCAACTGTGAATCTAAGTAACAAACATCGACGCCAATCTGACCTTCAGTGATAATGCAACCCTGCGATCCAGCAGTCTTACCTCCCTCGTCCCCATTCATGCCACAAATGTCGTCACACATCCATCCAAGCATCCCGTCCAACATGAAAGCAGCCACATGTCAACTCGTGTACCCCCCACTGTGGCTAATCCATTGTCTGAAGACCTCTTTGATGACAAAAGGCTGTGGGGTCAGAAGCATTTTAAAAGGATCAGGATGATGATTTAGTCTGCTCTGACGCCCAGTTACATATGGCATCAGAGTTGGAGAAGAAGCCGGTCAATCGCAAAAAATCCCGGCGGTCGGCAAACGCCTTGCATTGCCCTTGCTTGTAGCCCGCATCTTCTGGATGCAGACAATGTCAGGACGACCAAGTCACCTGTGTAGATGAGATGATTGATGAACGACATTGCGGATCCACGCTGTCTTTCCCGCAGAATTTGCTTGCGAGCGATTCATCAGTGGACGAGGAGGAAGACTATGGGTAGTGTCCAATACGGGTCCCGCCACAAAAAAGGTAGAGGGCGTCGAAGAAGTCCGCTGAATGATTCCGCCAGCCCACGGTCAGTGCAAACCCCGCTCCTCGCTTGTATTGCGCCCGTCAAAAAGGTCAGGACCTCTCAAGCCTGGCCATTCTTTGAGCAAGCTCTGATTCACCCAGCGATGTCATATGCCGCCTTTGCCGTAAAACGCATAAGTAGAGGCAAAGAACCTTAAGTGGATTAACCACACCCAACAAGTCTAGTCACATCACGAATGCATGAGTTGAAATGGAGGGAACACTTGGCCAAAAAAGCAGACCGACGGCCGGCCTCCATCACTGTCACACCCTTTGGTCTCGCCTCCCCTCCTCCTCCGCCACCACCAAGCTTCCTCAGCTGCCCATGTCCTCAGAGTCATGATCAGGGATACTGCCTCCGCTCAGCCTCCCCCGTCAGCCCCGAGTACCACCCCAGCACCACCAGAGACCGTCCATCTACCACCCCTTCTCCTTCCGCCATTGTGACTAACCTGCACGCTGTACAGCGGCCAGTCTATCAGCCGCCTTCTGTCATTTTTTCCAGGTTTGGGAGGCAGAAGAAACACTTTAACCCAAAACATCCCCAAAGCCAAAAGCCTAATGTCGGCATTGCCAGGCTTTGGCCCTTGGAATGTTGCAATCGTCTGGTGGACACAGATGGGTTCCGCCACGTCAGGGCCCTCAGCCTGCCCCCAATACCAGATGCCGAGCAGGCATTTTCTTTGCCAGAAAAGCCGTCCCTGCCCTGGCCAGCCATGTGTCATCTTAAATGTCCAAGCGCGTTGTCTGCATCTGTGTCCGAAAAGTCCATCTCACCACCGACACATGGACTATAAGCACGGCCAAGGCCGCTATATCTCCGTGACACAACTCACTGGGTGAGCTGGGTGGATGTCTCTGGGGTGACGGTGGCTCTCAGGCTCGGACACGCTTCTTTCAAAACTGCAGGGATGGTGCAGGGCTCCTGTCCCCCAAGTCCTCTTGGTGGCATCAAACGTGCCCAGAGACACCAGGCCGTGTTGAAAATTAATCTGCCTTGGAGACCGTCCACACACAGGTCAGAGCTGTGGACCAAAGCTCCTCCGCAACGAGACCGAGCGCTGGCTGGGTGACAAGAACCTTGTGCCAGGCAAGGTGTGTGCGATAACGGGCGAAAAAAAAAAAAATCAGCTGTCCGCCCTAAAGATGCGGTAGGCTGGAGCACATCCCTTGCCTGGCTCAGGCTGTCATGAATCCTGTCGTCCAGAAATTTCCTAAAGAGCGCTAACCCGGGTCTGGACTTCCTGCCTGAAGAAGTCTCGAGGTCGAGTACGCACTTCCGCCGTTCGCTACCGCTGCTTCGGCCACATTTCCCTGGCTGCGTTGCAGCGACAGCTCGCCTCTCCCGTCAACCGTCTCATTGTTGACGGCAACACGCTGGAATTCCACCCTCCACATCTCCAGCGATTGTGGCAGCATGCGCAATGCCCTTACGCAGTACGAAGTGACACATGGCCTGCCAAGCAGCGGTGCGACCTCGGGGTGTTGAAGCCACCGAGAGTGGAGGCAGTGAATAGCTCTGCACCACCTTGCCAGTTTGAAGAAGCCACCAAAATGGTCAGTGCGGACGATGGCCCTTGTCAGCATGAGCATTGTGATGATCTTAGTTTCTGGAAGATCGTTGAACACTCTGAACATCAGGTCCCGCCAACGACGGAGGAGGAGACGGACACAGATGCGGACACGGGCCTTTCCTCTCCGTCAAATCCACAAGGCCCCGGACAGTTTCACAATTTTCATCGGTCTTGCATAGGCAGTGTTCGGGGTCCCAAAGCTAGTGCAAGGTGGCGCATCAGCTCTCTGGGTTGCATCCATCCTCAGCAAGTCAGCTGAGTTGAAGCTTGTGCAGAAGGAAGCGGAGGAGGAGGAGGAGGAGGAGGAGGTATTCCTAGACACCGAACGTCCCTGCCTTGGAAAGAGGTTGGCGAGAAATTGAGGCAGATGAGGAAGAGATGAGTTTTGCCTAGTGCCCCCTCAACCCAGAGGCTTGGGAACTCAAGGCTCCATCTCTCACATGAGTGCTTGGAATGCTCCATTTCCTCCAACATGATCCGTCGCATTAAGGCCATCAAAATGAACAACAGTTACTAGGGTGGCCACCCTCCTGACCCACCCAAATAAAGAGTAAGAATGCAGAAATTGGAGACCTTGCTGAATTGATCAACAGAGACAATCTGTTGCGTCTGCTTCACGTTCATTCAAATTCACGGTGGAACAACATCAGCGACGTGACAGCAGTAGAGTGCCAAGTAGCCTAGCGGCAAGCAGCGCAGCAGCAGGCAAGGTGGCAGAAGCCTAATGGGTAAACCTCTGGCATCCAAACACAGAGATCAGCCTTAAGATATGGTGCACGACTAACTGCGTCTCAACACCCGATGTTTTTTGTATTGTTTCCCGGACCCCATAGACTTCGGTAATCCAAAATGGACGAATGGCCCGAGCTGGCTCGCCACGCCATAGAGGTGTGTCCTGCCAGCAGGCTACCACTCATATCTGAGCGGACCTTCAGCACAGCCAAAGGAGTCATTACAGACAAACGCATCCGGCTTTCCACAGATAATGTGGATCGTTTT
>JAODAL010048424.1:0-29036 GCA_025379985.1 Phyllomedusa bahiana | reverse complement strand
TAAACTTACAATATAAATTTTCATAAGTTTCAATGGTTGCGAAGGTTAAATAGTACAGAAACAAGACAGTAAGAAAATTGATTCCTTTGTATTACATTGGTGGAGAAGATTCCTTATGTGTCCTATGGACAGTTGTAAGAGCAAACAAATCTGTACTGAAAGTGATTAAACCTGTAGTTTTTTTGGAGACTCAGATGACGAGACATACTTTGAACACATCATGCAAAAGGATAAATTGTTAGAAAATGACATTATGCTCGGCACAGTAGAAGGTAACTAACAAAGAAGAAGACTAACAATTACTTGGATTAACACAATAGAAAAAGATATAGAGGCGAAACTCTCTGCAGTTAGCCAACTAACTGAAAACCACAGTTCAGAACAACTATCCACAGAGTCATCATGACTGGAAATCAGCTCAACACTACTTGATCAACTGTTTTTCAACAGTGGGAAGTAATTGCAAACACTTGGTGAATTATTTTAAACAGTTCTGATCAATGTAACTTCCCAAACATGACCCTAAACAGCGCCTATCCCTCTGCTGCTTACTGGCCAAAACCCTCCAATACCCCATAAACCTTTTATCCCAATAAATACAGACCTTGGCTTGGATAATTTTGGCCACAGCAGCCATTTTATTTAACAAAACAGTTTAACAAAACAGAATGCAAATGAGTATCCCAATACCCATTTGCCCGGAACCCCATTACCACGGAAAACCAGATTGGGGCTGAGGTCCTTGGAGACATGATATCCAAACCGTACCAGAGCCTGGTGACACCATCCTTCTTTTCCACCACAGTTTTACCCCCAGCCATCACCCCCGGCTTCAGGGCACCAAACGCCACCTCAGGCGGCTAACTTCCGTCACCTGCTCCCAAGGACGCTGCCCTGTGGAGCCCCAAACTTCGCCAGGCCGGTCCATCCACCAATTGGGAGCCAAGCGGAGCCTGACTCCCTGACTACTTTCCACCGACTCCAAGGACCCCAAACCGCCCTGCCGCTGCGACGCCTAATACCTCAGCAAAACCTTATTGCAGCAACCCAACAATTGCTCCACATAACGACCCATCACCTCGAATTCCCCCCCCCCAAAAAAAAATGAGGGGAGGGGGGGACTTTTTTCCCTCTCCCTCCCCTGCTCGAGCCCCGCGGCGCGGGGCTCGGCTTATAAACCTGGCTTCTCCCCCTCGCTCCGCACCCGACTCCGCCCCCTTAACCTCTGCACGGTACGGCGCGCCGGGTCATGCGGGGCCTCCACTTACACGGCCCCGGATTTATGTGCTCTAACCCAGCTACTAACTACTTTACTAATATCTTTAAAACATGTTCCATGTCAGTTGTCTGAAGTTATATATCATATACCATGATGTTATTTTCCTCACACAAAGTTTAGAAAATGCCCCCGTATTCCTATTTTTTTAAAAAGATGCATCTGTGAGTATAAAACCATGTAAGAAAGCACGTGTATGCAATCTGATATTGACACATGGTAATGGTGTGACCTTCTTTCACACTATTCCCGATCATGTTGATTACAATGGGGAAAAAGTTTTTTAGTAGACCCCATTGGCAAGTTCCCCCACTTAAAAAGATGAAGAGGCCTGCAATTGACATCACGGGTGACCAATTTATAAAGGACAAAAGAGAAACAAATCCGAAAATCACATCGCCTGTTTTTGGAAAGAATTTATTTCAAATTATGGGGGAAAAATAATTTTTGGTAATAACAAAAGTTCACTCAATATTTTGTTATATACCTTTTTGGCAATGACAGGGGTAAACCTTTTTGTAATCTTCAAAAGGGTTGGCACAAAAGTGGCTGTTTGTTGGCACATTCCTCCATGCAGTTTCCCCTCTACAGCATGATTTTTTTGGGGCTGTGTGGGAAACATGGATTTAATCCCTCAAAGGTTTTATGGGGTTGAGTTGGGAGACGGGCTGGGCCAATCAGGGCCTTGAAATGCTTTTACGAAACCACTCCCTTCGTTGCCCTGGCAATGTACTTGCAAACATTTCATCTGAAAAACCCCGCCACGTTTCACTTCAATGTCCTTCAAGAAGGAGGTTTTCCATCAAAAATTTCCCCAGGATACATGGTCCCCCCTTTAAATTTTTCATGTACACGGATCATCATCCTGGCCCTTTGCAGAGAAACAGCCCCAAAGATGATGTTGCCACCCTCATGCTTCACAGTAGTAGTGGGACATTTTCTTTTGGAGCAACTCGCATTCTCTTCATCCAAAACAAGATTGTGTTTTTTACCAAAAAAGTTTCATTTTGGTTTCATCTGACCTATTTTCATTTCCCAATACTGTTTGGGTTCCAATCTTCCTTTGCAACTTTAGATGGGCCCCGAATTTATGGGTTTTAACAGGGGACACGTCTGGCACTGCGGATTGAATCCCAGGCGGCGAGGGTTTACTGATGGTACCTTTGGTTTTGTTGGTCCTAGCTCTCTCAGGTATTCACAGATCCCCCTGTGGTTTGGTTTTTTTTCTCACCCTTCTTTTGATCATTTTGAAACCACAGAGTGAGATATTCTGGACCCCCGATGAGCGAGTTACAGTGGTCTTTTTTCTTCCTTTTTTTAATTATTTCTCCCACATTGATTTCTTTTCCCCAATCTGTTTTCCTATTGCAGATGCAGTTTTTCCACCGGGTCAGGGCAAAAAATTTTTTTTTCTCGTCCTTCGAAGCTTTTTGGGGTTTCACCATAGTGGAGTTTGGATGTGCTGTTTGAGGTTGGGGACAGGTGTTTTTTAGAATAATATAAGAATAATAAATAAAATAACTTTTTTTATATACGCCAACATATTCTGCAGCACTTTAAATTTTAGGGGTAGGTAAGACAAAAAAACAACATTGCAAATGAAAAACTACTTACAGATGAGACACAAGGGGAAGGCCCCGCTCGCAGAGCTTACAACTATTAGGTTTTATGGGTTCAAACAGGTGCCGTTAACAGGTAATGAGTGGAGAACAGAGGAGCCTTTAACCCCCCATGCCGGAGCCCGTTTGGCCTTCCTGCGAGCCCCCGGTTTTTTAAAAATTACATGTTCCTTTAGTGAGAATAAATTTTTTACACTTTTTTCCTATCCAAGTGATCAAGTTTTTTTCGTGACCATTGTGCTTTAAATTTTTTTAAATTTTGGCCCAAAAAATCCTTTTTTATTTGTGAAAAAATAAAAAATTCATGAAATTTGCAAAAAAATTTGCAATTTTCAAAGCTCAAAATTTCTCCGTGTAAAAAAGATTTTTGCTTTATTACTTTTTCACAAAAGAAGCGATTTATAAAAATTGCGTTTTTATGTTTCCATTTGACAGCCATAGCTTTTTTAATTTTTTGATACGGAGATGATTTTGGGGTTGTTTTTTTAAAATGATTTAAGTTTTTTTTTGTACCATTACGGGGTCATGTGATGCTTTGACCCTTTTTTTTTAAGGTTTTTGTGAGGCATTTTTACAAAATACAGCAATCCTGGTTTGTTTAAATTTTTTTTATTTTTTACAGCGGTCATTTTGCGGTATAAATGAATGCTACTTTTTCTCGAGGTCGATACGATTTAAACATACCAAATTTTTATTTTTTTAATGTTTTACTGCTTTTTACAAATAAAAACACTTTTTTTAAAAAGAAAACACGTTTTTTGCATCGCCGCGTTAACCCAAAAAAATTTTTTATTTTCCTGTTTAGGAGCTGTGTAGGGACTTTTTTGTTGCAGGATGAGTTGAAATTTTTATTGGATAATTTTTTTTGGGGGAAAAAATTATGATCGCTTTTAAACCCGTTTTTTTAAAAGGCAGGGTGAAGAAAATACTGCAACCCTGCAGGGTTTTTTATTTTTTTTTTTTAATAGGTTCACCGTGCAGTACCCCGTGACAAGTTATTTTACTTGGGGGTAGCGTTTTTGGTGATCCCCAATGTATATATTTTTTTTTTTGGAAGCCCTTTTTTTTTTTTAAAATTTTTTTATTTGTAAAACAATATTTATGCATCACATTTTCTATAGCCATAATTTTTTAATTTTTTTTCCGTAACAGAGCTTGTAAGGACTTTTTTTTTTTGTGGGATAACTGGGTTTTAATTCACCACTTTGATTTTAAATGATTTTTTTTGGGACTTTTTACGGGGGGATAAACAAAAATCCAATTCTTGACTTTTTTTTGGGGGTGTTTTTTTTACGGTGTTCACCGTAGGGTTAATTAAAATGAAATTTTTTAAGGGTGGTGTTAGCATGCGCGTACCAAATAGGGGTACTTTTTTTATTTTTGATCTTTTTTGGGCATGGGTTTTTGTAAAGGGGAAAGTTTTTTTTTAATTTTTGTGTTTGTGTTTTACTTTTTTACATTTTTTTTTACTTTTTAACTTTTTACGGGGGGGAATTGTATAACGTTGTCAGATCGTTCATACTTAGGAGTCACACACCGTTTAGCTGTACACGGTTTCCTTTTGGGAACTGTCAGTCTTTCTGCCCACAATGCATTTTTGGGGACATGATGTCCACCAACAACCCGGATGCTTTCATTCAGCACCCGGGCGTCGGAGGAGCCGTAGCGCGCTGAGGCCAATTTTCTGCGCCGGGACGCAGGCAGCAGGACTTACTTCTGTCCCGCAGCTGGATGTGCGACAACGATGTCGCGACATCGAGGGTGGTTCCACCGCGATCTTGCGCGCCCCCCCGCTTTGGCCCCAAGATCGCCATGACTAATCAAAACGTCAAATTTGCGGGGAAACCCAACCCCCATTGACGTATGATATCAAATGTCGGTAAGGGGGTTTAAAAAAGTTAAGTCTTGGAGTCAAAAATCTTGTTGTTTTAGGTGACCCCATACTTTTTTTTCCACCATAATTTGCAAATAAATTTTTTTTCCCAAATCAGACAATGTGATTTTCAGGATTTGTTTTCTCATTGTGTCTCTCATAGTTGAGGTCCACAGTATAATGTTAAAAACATTTAAAATAGTAACATATTGTTCAAAAATGGTAATTCCTAAAATCGATATTGATTTCCCGGTCTCTTTGAACCACATTCAGAAAATGACTAGCAAAGGGTTTTTTTAAATTTCTAATATATTTTAAAACATAAAAAAAACTATAAAAATTACATTGCCCCTTATCATACTGACCCCCGGAAAAGAGATAATTCTCTATTTCTAGATTTTTATTTCGCTCCAAATTTATAAAAACCCCCCTTTAAAAAAAATTTTAAAAATACATTAAAAAGGTGCAAAAATGTACCATTTTACAATTAAATTTCTCAAAAAAAGAGCCCCGTATGGTATTTGACGAAAATTAAAACGGCTTCTTGGAAAGCGAAGGAAAAAAACAAAAGGTAAAAACAAATTGGGGTAATACGATTGTAAACAACAGCACAATTACAATAGATACAAATGCTATCATAAAATATACCAATAACAGTACTACATTGTTTTCAAATAATTGTACTGCCCAAACTATGCCACAAATGATGGCCAAATGACAGAGCTATGAATGTAAAAAGGTAAGCTGCAAGTTCACAGGGGACGCAAATAAATAACAGAACTATGTAGTGCATATTTAACATAAGGCAGAGTGGGCAGAGGGGAAAGAATGGGAGCCGAAGTTGTGGCCTTAGCCCTTGTCACAGTGACTCGACTTCAAGTAATTCTGTGCCTCTAAAAAGTTGCGTTTTATTTGTCCTATTTTTGCGAATACTTTTTTTTAATGTTTTGTATGGAGCGCTTTGGGCTTGTTTTTTACGAATGATTGATGTTTTTTTTGGTACCATTCGGGGGGGATGTGATCTTTGATACTTTTTATTAAGGTTTTTTTGAGGCATTTGTACAAAATACACAATCCTGGTAGTGTTTTTTTTTTTTTACAGCGGTAACTGTGTGGTATAAATTACTGCTAGTTTTACTAAAGCAGGTTGATACGATTACAGCGATACCACCATTTGTATATTTTTTTTAATTTTTTACTGTTTTTTTAAACACAATAAAAACACTTTTTATTTGAAAAGGAAAACACTTTTTTTTGCATGCCGCAGTCTAAAGGCCATAACTTTTTATTCTTCTGTATATGGAGCTATGTAAGGACTTTTTTTTGCGGGATGAGTTGATGTTTTTATTGGTAACATTTTTGGGGGGGACAAGACTTTATGATCTCTATTAAATCCGTTTTCTGGAAGGCAGGGTGAAGAAAATACCTGCAATCCTAGTGGGGTTTTTTATTTTTATTTTTAATTAGCGTTCACCGTAAAGTATCCATGACAAGTTAGTTTTACTCTGTGGGTTGAAAACGATTACGGTGATCCCCAATTTATGTAGTTTTTTTATTTGAAAGCACAATTTTTTTGAAAATAAAGTGTTTTTATTGTATAAAACAACATTTATGCATCACTATCTTCTAATAGCCAGAACTTTTTAATTTTTCCGTATACAGAGCTGTGTAAGGACTTTTTTTTTGCGGGATAAACTACGTTTTAAGGGCATCACTTTTAGGGTTGATATGAGTTTTTGATGATTTTTTACTCCATTTATGTGCTGCGGATGAACAAAAATCGCAATTCTGTGACTTTTTTTGTTTTGTTTTTTACGGCGTTCACCGTATGGGTTAATTAACATGACAGATTTATAGGGTTGGGTCGCTACGCACGCGGCGATACCAAATAGGGTAATTTAATTTATTTTTGATCTTTTTTGGGGCGATTGGCGTTTGTAAAGGGAAAAGGGCAGTGTACGTGTTTTTTATTTTATTTTTTGTTTGTGTTTTACTTTTTATACACTTTTTTTTTTACTTTTTCACATTTTTACACTTTTCCCAGGGAGAATTGCATGAAAAGATCGTCAGATCGTTCATGCAATAGGAGATCAGCACACAGCTTATAGCTGTATGCTGGTGTCCATGGCAACTGTCAAGTCACGCTGCCACAATGCCATTATGGGCATCGTGACGCGTTCACCAACAACCTGGATGCAGTTATGCCAAGCAATCCGGCAGTCCCCGTTAGGAGACAGTACCGGCCGCTGAGGCGCCGTTTTATTTTATTGTTTTTTTTTTTTTTTTTATTATTTTTTTTTAATTTTTTTTTTTTTTATTTATTTTTTATTTTTTTATTTGTTTTTTTTTTTATTTTTTTTTTTTTTTTTTTTTTTTTATTTTTTTTTTTTTTTATTTTTTTTTTTTTTTTTTTTTTTTTTTTATTTTTTTTTTTTTGATTTTTTTTTTTTTTATTTTTTTTTTTTTTTGTTTTTTACTACTGCACACAACCGGTATGCGGCAGCAGGAGCTCCCCCACATTTTACCGCCAGCATCTGCGATTTCACGACAATGATGTCGCTGACATCGGGGGTGTTAATCCCCCTCGGCCGAGCTCACTCCGGCCGTGTGTGATCGGCATGAATGCCAGCGGTAATATACCGCTGGTTCCATGCCGCGAACTTTGCGCGCATCCGCCTGGGACCGCGCAAGATCGCCATGACGTAATCTTAACGTCAATTTGCGGGAAACCCCTAACCGCGACAATGTCCGTATGAAGACGGCAAATGTCCGATAAGGGGTTTAAAAATGAAGGAACACTTCAAGGGTTATGAATACTTTTGCACCCACTGTATGTATATTTTACGCTAAGGAGGAAAATGCAGACAGACCTATACAGTGGGGAAAAATATGAGAGAGGCCTGTAATTGACATCATAGGTAGACCTCAACTATGAGAGAAAAAATGAAAACAAATTGCCAAAATCACATTGTCTGATTTGGAAAGAATTTATTTGCAAATTATGGTAAAAATAAGTTTTGGTCAATAACAAAAGTTCCTCTCAATACTTGTTATAATATCCTATGTTGGTGAAATGACAGTGGTCAAACATTTTTTATGTAAGTCCTCACAAGTTGGCGCACACTGTTTGCTGGTAAGTTGGGCCATTCCTCCATGCAGATCTCCTCTACAGCAGTGATGTTTTTGGGGCTTCGCTGGACCAACATGACTTTCATTCGCTTCCAAAGTTTTTCTATGGGTTGAGATAGGCTAGGCCACACAAGACCTTGAAAAGCTTCCTTAAGAAGCCACTTCCTTCTCTCATCATTGCACTGGTGAGTGCTTGGGATCATTGTCATGCTGAAAGACCCAGCCACGTTTCATCTTCAATGCCTTTGCTGATAAAAGGAGGTTTTCACTCAAAATCTCACGATACATGGCTTCATTCATTCTTTCATGTACATGGATCAGTCGTCCTGGTCCCTTTGCAGAGAAAGTGTTGCCATCCTCATGCTGCACAGTAGGTATGGTGTTCCTTGGATGCAACTCAGCATTCTCTCTCCTCCAAACACAACGAGTTATGTTTCTACCAAACAGTTCTACTTTGTTTCATCTGACCTTTATGACATTTTTCCCAAATTTACGTCCTGGATCATCCAAATTCTCTCTAACAAACTTCAGATGGGCTCAGACAAGTACTGGCTTAAGCAGTGGGATATGTCTGGCACTGCAGGATCTGAGTCCCTGGCAGCGTAGTCTGTTATTGATGGTAGCCTTTGTTATGTTGGTCCCAGCTCTCTGCAGGTCATTCACTAGGTCCCCCCATGTGGTTCTGGGATTTTTGCTCACAGTTCTTGTGATCATTTTGACCCCATGGGGTGAGATCTTGTGTGGAGCCCCAGATCGAGGAAGATTATCAGTGGTCTTGTATGTCTTCCATTTTCTAATTATTTCTCCCACAGTTGATTTCTTCACACCAAGCTGCCTTTCTATTGCAGATACAGTCTTCCCAGCCTACTGCAATTTTGTTTCTGGTGTCCTTCGACAGCTCTTTGGTCTTCACCATAGTGGAGTTTGGAGTGTAACTGTTTGAGGTTGTGGACAGATGTCTTTTATATTGATAACAAATTCAAACAGGTGCCATTACTACTGGAAATGAGTGGAGGAAAGAACAGTCTCTTAAAGAAGTTGTTACAGGTGTGTGAGAGCCAGAAATCTTGCTTGCTTGTAGGTGACCAAATGCTTATTTTCCACCATAATTTGCAAATAAATTCTGTCCAAATCAGAAAATGGGATTTTCGAGATTTGTTTTCTCATTTTGTCTCTCATAGTTGAGGTCTGCCTAAGATGTCAGTTATAAGCCTCTCATCTTTTTAAGTGGGAGAACTTGCACAATTGGTGGATGACTAAGTACTTTTTTCCCCACTGTAGTTACATAGTTACATAGTTTGTAAGGCTGAAAAAAGACAGACTTACATCCAGTTCAGCCTATTGTGCTATAGTATTGATACAGAAGAAGGTTAAAAACCCCCATGAGGTAGCATCCAATTGTCCTCATTTAAGGGTAAAAAAATCCTTCCCGATTTCAATCTGGCAATCAGAATAAATCAAAATAAATGGATCAACTACCCTCCAGAATCCTAGTCACTATAACACTATATCATTGCACTCTAGAAATGCACCCAGACCCTTTTTGAAATCTGTTAGTGAATTTACCATGAAAAGTTCCTCTGGCAGCGAGTTCCACAGTCTCACTGCTCTTACAGTAAAGAATCCCCTTCTATGTCTATGAAGAAACCTTCTTTTCTCTAGATGTAGAGGATGTGCCCTTGTTCTAGATACAATCCTGAATATAAATAGATCTTGGGAGAGATCTCTATATTGACTTACATATTGATATATTTAAATATATTTATTATATCCCCCCAAATTCATCTTTTCTCTAAACTAAATAACCCTAATTTTGCTAATCTTTCTGGGTATTGCAGTTCACCCAGTCCTATTATTACTTTCGTTGCCCGCCTTTAACCCCTTAAGGACACAGCCAGTTTTGGCCTTCCTGACACAGCCCTATGTTTGTAATCTGACATGTGTCACTTTATGTGAGAATAATTTTTTGACACTTTTACCTATCCATCTGATTAAGAGATTGCTTTATCATGACACATTGTGCTTTAAGTTAGTGAGAAATAATTTTGGGCCATACAATCCTTTTTTGTTTGTGAAAAATATCAAAATTTCATGAAAATTTGGAAACATTTTTCATTTTGAAAATTCTAAAATTTCTGCGTGCAAGACTGATAATTATTCACCACAAATTAGTTTCTAATTAGCATCTACCATATGTCCACTGTAGGTTTGCGTCATTTTTTAAATGTCTTTTTATTTTTTTATGACATTTAGTAGTCATTTCTCATATTTTCAAAAAAATTTGTAATGTACAATTTTTGAGGGACCAGTCCAGTTCTGATGTGGCTTTGAGGGGCTTGTATGTTAAATACCCCATAAATGACTTCATCTAAGAAACTACACCGCTTATAGCATTTACTACAGTGTTTGGGAAGCTTGTTACCCTTTAGGTGTTTTACAGAAATTAAAGCAAAGTGGAGGTGAAATTTAAAAATTTCACTTTTTTTTGCAGATTTTCAACTTTTATCCATTATTCACTGGAATACAGTAAATGTAACCAAGTAAATGCAACCTAATATTAATTCCCTCAGGTCTGTCGTTTTTAGAGTTATCCCATATGTGACCCTAGTGCATTATTTGGCTCAACCACAAGCCTCAGAATAGGAGGAGCACCTACTGGACTCTGGGGTCTAATTTTTAATGCGATTTTATTTAATCGCCATTTCAGGTTTGCCGACACCCTAAGGTGCTGTTGTAGTGAGTATATTGACCCTAAAGGTGTTTCACAAATTATTTTTAGCATTAGGCTGTGAAAATTAAAAATTTATTTTTTCCAACAATCTGCAATTACAGCTTAAATGGTTTCATATTTACAAGGAATCCTGGAAAGAAAGCACCCCAAAATTTGTTACACAATTTCTTCCAAATTCGTCAATTCCCTATATATGGGTGAAAACTGCTGTTTGGGTACATGGCAGGGCGTACAAGCGAGGGAGTGCTATTTGGCTTTTGGAAGTACCCGAACAGGTGAAACCTTCCAGAAGTCACCACATTTTGGGTTCAACACCCCTCATGGATCTTATCTAGGGATGTATTGTGCATTTTGGGTGCACAGGTGTTCCATAGTTTTTTTAGCATTGGGCCATGAAAATGAAGGGAAAAAACAAGTTCCGTTATTGTTTTTTGAGTTTCAATTTTACAGCGTTCCCCGTGTGGTATAAGTGACAGGATAACTTTACTATTCAGGTTGGTACAATTACAATGATATAAATTTTATAAAGTTTTTTATGTTTTATTACTTTTGCGCAATAGAAATATGTCTATAAAAAAATTGCGTTTTTATGTTGTCCTATTCTGACAGCCATAACGTTTTTATTTTTCTGTACACGTAGCTGATTATGATCTTGTTTTTTGCAGGATGAATTGATGTTTTTATTGGTATAATTATGCGGTTCACATGACGCTTTATTCACTTTTTATTAAGGTTTTTGTGAGGCATTTTGAACAGAATACAGCAAGTCACCATGCAGTATAATTGACATGCTAGCTTTACTCAGCAGGTCGATATGATTACAGTGATACCCAATTTGTATATTTTTTATGTTTTACTGCTTTTACACAATAAAAACACTTTTATTCAAACAGGAAAACAAAGGAGAGCCATAAGTTTTTAATTTTTCTGTGTACCGACATGTGTAGAGGCGTTCTTTTTTTGCGGCATGAGTTGACATTTTTATTGGTATCATTTTTGGAGGGACAAGGCTTTTTGATCGGTTTTTAATCTATTTTTTGGAAGACAGAATAAAGAAAATACTACAATTCTAGTAGTTTTTTTATTTTTATTTTTAACTGCACTCACCATGCAGTATACATGACAAGTTAGTTTTACTCTGTAGGTCAATACGATTACTACGATACCCAATTTCTATAGCTTTTTTTATGTTGAAGCGCTTTAAAAAAAGTGTTTTTGTTGTGTAAAACAAAATGTATGCATTACTATCTTCTAATAGCCATAACTTTTAATTTTTCCATATACAGAGCTATGCAAGTTTTTTTTTTGTGGGATCAACTGACATTTTAATTGGTACCGCTTGGGCATCTATCTGAGTTTTTGATTGTTTTTTCTTCCATCTTATGTGCTGCGGGATGCACAAAAATCACAATTCTGTGATTTTTTTTTTACTTTTTACGGCGTTGACTGTGCGGGTTAATTAACATGACAGATTTATAGGGTAGGTCGTTATGCACATGGCAATACCAAATATACCTACTTTATTTTTTTTTTTGGGGCGATTGGAGTTTGTAAAGGGGAAAAGGGGGGTGTACGTGTTTTTATTTTATTTTTCTTGTTTGTGTTTTACTGTTTTTTTCACATTATTTTTACTTTTCCCCATACAGGATTTGAATGAGTGATCTTCGGATCACTCATTTAATAGAAATAAATACACAGCTTATTGCTGGGTACTGGTCTCTATGGCAACTGTCCATCACCATGCCCAGCCATGCCCACAGGGCACGGTTGGGCATGGTGACGTCAAAGACAGTCAGGAGATAGCAACCGCACAATCGTGTGGCTGCTGGTGCCGACATAGACACAGAAGGAGTGATCTCCAGTCGGGGCTGATGCTGCAGGATGTCAGCTGTAATATACAGCTGACATACTGCAGCGATCACTCGAACTCTGTTTTAGAGTTTGCGCGATCCTCAGGACGTATGCATATGTCCAAGGTCGTTATGGGGTTAAACCTGTTCAAGCTCTGCTCCTTTTAATACACCTCATAATCCTATTTGCCTTGGCAGCTGCTGCCTGACACTGGCTGCTACAGTTAAGTTTACTGTCCACCAGGATTCCCAAGTCTATCTCCATGTCAGTTTTACCCAGCGTTTTTCACTATAGCACCATAGTGAATTTCTTTCACATTTCCATACTCAACCACAATTTACACAGTATAGACAGCCTAAATAACAGAGCTATGTAGTGTGTACATAATACTAGTATTCACAGCCTAAATAACAGTTCTGCTATACAGTAAACAGTGATGAGTTCCCCAACCTGGTTTGTCCTGAAAAGAGAGTGGTGGCCTTGAGACAGTTACCTGTTCCCACCCTTGCTTAGTAAATCTAGGCTTGGATCAGAGACATGCTTGTTATTAAATTTATTTATGCCCCTCTTACAAATTCAGTTTAAATAATATATTAATAGGATGTGTTCAAAAGCGCTGCGTAAAACTCATCCAAGACAAACTCAAAGTGCGGTGCTTTTCTGTTGCAGCAGAAACGCACCATATAGATTAAATAGGGTGTCTGCTGTCTAAAATGGATCAAGAATTGACATGTCCATTCTTTGAACGGATCCGAAAGATGCATCACAAAGACACATGTAAAACACGCATTGGTGATCAGACGTCTGAACGTGATGCATGTTTTACATTGGAAGTAATGTAAATCACACTGCACATTGTTAGATGCGTGTTTGGGTCTGTTTTGTGTCCAAAAAACGGATCCAAACACGTATCTAAAAAACTCTGTGTGAACATACCCATATATGAATACTAATAATATTTTTAATGTTTATCCATCCTGTGCATATGAAGCATATCTGATAATTGCCCACAATTAGACCTGTACAAATACATGTCCAAGGCAGTTCTGAATGCTTTGAAATCCATAAAAAAAATGTATGCACAGTTCTGTAAAATATAACCAAAGTCCTATATTCTATTTTCTCGCTTTTACATAAATACCAGTCATAGGCTTTAGAGAATGATTTAGAAGAAGCTTGTTGTCGAAAATATTTTATCATTCTAATTGTAATTATCTGGATGAGGAAGTCAGTTATGACATTTCAAATGAGGTGATGAACGTATTTATGTAAATATGTAGTTATTTTGCAGATTAGGTGCACGTTCATATTGTCAAAAGCATTGCATATTGTATTGTAATATGAAAATTGTGGATTTATTTTGTATTGCAATTTACTTGCTCATTGACAGTTCTTCAAACATCCATGTTTGATGTACAGTAATGAACCATTCTGCATAATTGCTCAAATTGTGGCAGCCAGCCTGCGCTGTAAACAAACGTGTTTTCATTCAATTAGAAAAAAATCAATGCTTAGCCAAAGTTACTTGAATAGATTTGAGAATGGTGAAAGAAATACAAGCTGCAGCATACATTCCTTTTTTTTCTTTGATTTTCTACCTGATTGCAAATTTGACAGTGTAGAGATGCATTGCAATCAGTCAGTAGGGCAATTTGTCGTAATTGTAATACACGTCTTGAGGATATAAGAGAATGACCGGTAATGGAAAACTATACCATTCACTTGGCTAAGATAAAGAAAAATATTAAAATAAGAATACTTTCATTTGCTCATTTGTTGTCTTTTGTATAGAATTTTTGCATATACAGTATATTACAGACTATTATATACATTAAGGTATGGATTGTATATTAGAATTGGAAAAGATTAAACCTAAATTATACGGGTGTAAAAAGCTTAATGAATTAGAAGATCACAACTTTATATTTCATGTGCATTTAATTGTAAAGTTTCTACGTCAAATGCTGTATTTGAGTATCTGAGTACAAGACACACCTTGGTTTAGAGACCAAAAAAATAAGACAAATTGTTTTTAGTTAAAACTTCCTTCATAGGCTACGGAGGTGGAAAAGTTAATTTGACTCACTTTGGTGGTCTACAGTACTGCCTATATTTTTGGTGGTCTAGGGCAAATAACAGTTAATATTTTATGTCCCTGACTCATGTGACTCATGTGGCAGAGGGGTTAATATTCTATTCCCTGAGTTTGAGGTTATATCAAAGGATTTATTTTACTAGTTGCCTAGTGGAAATAGGTTTACACATGGGGTCTAGCTTCTGTTTAGGTGATTTATACAAAGCTGCCATCAGGAATTTTAAGGGCTGAGCTGTATGTGAGCAAGGTTGTCTCCACCCCTGAAGAGGTAGAGAAGGCATTGGCCCTGTGTAGAAGCTTTGACCCCGGAGGAAGGGTTGTGTAGTGTGATCAAGACCTACGGCCTTTATCAGACGGGCAGGATATGTGGCAGAACGAACATAGGTGGTCACATGGGGCTGCCACTAGGTGGCGTACGTGCCACCGAAGTCCTGTCTTCGGTGGGGGAAGGCAACCAGTTAGCGTCAGTAACCCTAGGTCACTGACACATGTTGTTAGTATGGCTGCTATGCGACTAGTATTGGGTTGCCTTTCCCGGGACGGTCATAGCGGTGGGTGGGAGGCCGTCCCCACGTTCCAGGCCAGGTTTTGGGCCAGTCCCGGTAGGCCTATAAAAGGCCGCCTACTCCAGGTGATCGGGGGGTGTGGTCAACTGCAGTTTGGAGAAGCAGGCTCTTAACCCCCAGGCTTGTGGAAGCCAGGACCCAGTGGGAGACTGGGAGAAATTGAGAGAGTGTATTGTGGGTCTGAACGTTAGGTCCAGCTCACATGTTAGAGAGGGCACTCTGTATATGTTTAGTCAGTGGCCAGACGGCCTGAGGTTTTTTGTTTGTTTCCTATTCCGGTGCCTCAATAAAGCTGGTTGAGGCCAGTTTTAAACCGAAGCCCTGTGTCCGAGTGCCATTCCGTTTCTGAAAGCGGCGATCCCGGAGCTAAAGTACCCCCAGGACGGTCCAAGATGGCGTCCGGATGTATGTGAGTGTCACATATGGTGGAGGATGCCGTGGGCATAATTGGCACAATTGGCAGAAAAATAGTGCATAGAGAATTGTTGCAAGAGTGGCACAAGGTTAAAGTTGCTGCAGCAAGATTTAAAGGGCCAGAGGCCTGTTTGTGGAGCAGTGCTTAAACAAGACTGTTGCTGCTAAAAGAGAGACTGTGTTGCTGCTGCATAAAATTTTTGGCCATGGAGGAGCTGGCGAAGTACCTTGAGGAGGCGACTACCCAGTAGCGGAAAATGAATGACCTGGGGGCCCACCAATTTGGCTAACAAGTAAAACCCGAAGGGACAACCCCTTTGGCGCATTTGAGACACAGAAAGCAGGAACAAAAGGGCCCCTTTATAAATAAAAACCCCCCCAAAGTCGTAAAGGGGTTTGCCCTTCCCCCAAAAAAAAAAATCCAAGGGGCCTTGCTGCGGAAAGTCCAGAGGAAAAACAAACCGACTGCTGCCATCGTAACCACCCCAATGGTGCGGGGGTTTTCCTGCAGGGGGACATGTGCATGAAGGATGTCCCGTGGGGGAGGGGGTATATGCCCTGTCCAAAAGGGGGTTTAATTCAACAGGGGGAGCTGCAAAACAAGAGGGATGCTGCCGCCCCCAAAGGGCAACCCTTTTCCATAGCGGGGAGCCTGCAACCACCCCCCCAAAGCAGGGGGAGCCATTTTGGAGGTGCCCCCGAAGGGGAAAAGAATGTTTTCCGGGCTCCCATCTCAGGGGGAAGCCGAAATCGCACTCAAGCCCTAGAGTTAAAGGGTAATCCCACCCTTCCCCCAGGGTTGTCATGGACATCAGCAGGAAAAGTCCGACTGCTCCCAAGGCCATACCCGGTTTTCAGACCCGCAGGGGCCCCGGGTAAGACTGCTCCAGGGGGGTTGAAATTGGGGGGCCAACTGGTTTTTGGGATTTGCCCAGAAAGGTTTGTGTGAAACCCGGGGGCCCTTTCAGGGGCCCCCAGACATGCGAAAAAAAGCATTTTAAAAATGCTGAAGAAACCCAGGATTTGGGTTTCTGTTTTAATCGGGTTTTTCCCCCATGCTGTTTTAAACCTGGGGGGGAAATAGTACTCTTTTAAAAAACTGAATTATGAAAAATGGGGCATTGAAAATCCCTTAATCAGAAGAAAAATGTATCTGTACTATATGATGTCTTCCAGTCGGTCGGGGGGAGGTTAGCGGCATCACAAACTAGCTTGGGCTACTCCCTGTTAACAAGTACAAACTGGTCCCTGCAGCTACCCGCAAGAGTGTGTGCCCTTTGGAGTGAAAGTCAATCTGGAGACATGTGTTAACCTCGGGGCCTCAAAAAGGAGTTTTAATGTTGTTGCCCTAGCAAAAAAGTGCCCCTTTGCTTTTCCTTTTCCATAAAAACGTTGATGTGCGTCCCCCAAGAAGATGTGTGTAAAGTGTCGGGAGTCCACGGGTGATGTTCTGCCAGTAAACCCCAGTGCCTGGTGCACCTATTGTACCTTTTCAAGTTGCAGGAAATTTGCTCCCCATGTTTTGATACCACCAGTTTCTTTTGGGACTGCTTTATCCCAGAAGGGGGCCTCCATATTTCAGTGTGCACCTAAAGGGAAACGGGAATTTGCGGGGGGATGTTTGCTTTCCCTAAAAATGGGAGGAACTTTTTAATAAGGGGGGGCCCAAACCCCCATTTCCCAGTATAATCCTGCATAATTTGCAGTCTCAAGAGTAAATCAAAATTTTTTTTTTGAAAATTTAAAATGTCCCGAGGCAGTTTCTGTTGAACCCTAGCAGTTATTACAGATTTGGACACTTTTTTTTTTGGGAAGAAACGGGAGTGTAGCACTGCAGAGTGGGGAAGGGAAATGTAAAGCTGGGGAACTTTTAGTCCTACGGGTTTTCATTTGCCTAAGGGGTTGCTGTATTGCCATGTTTTCACTGCAGTGGTCAAAAAGACTGCGTGTTTTTGGAAGGAGTGAGCTCCCTAACCCCACTGAGATGCCTGTATCCCTTAAAAACCCTAATGAGGGGGGACGTTTTTAAACCCCCAGATGTAAAGAGGGTGGGGTTTTCTGAGGCGCTGAAAAAAAATTTTTCCCCAAAAGCTTATGGGGGAAAATTTTAACCGTTCACGGGGTGTTATGCCCGGTGATATGGGGTTTACCTACAAGGGGGGGCCATTTGCACCCAGACGTCCGTACCTTACTGGTTTAAAGAATGGGATGATTACTTAATGTGAAAAACAGCCATTTGGGGGTTGAGGGGGAAAAACCAAAAGGGAATTTAGCCGGGCTGCTATAAAGGGATGTCCCTTTGTAAAAAATGGGCCCTCCCAAATTTGCCTCCAGCCCCAGGGTGTAAATTTTGATTTTTGAGCAGGATGTGGGAGAACCCGGGGGTTTGAAGCAAAGGGTTCTTCCTTAAGAGGGGTATGGGGAAATTGTGAGGAAAAAATTTTCCACCCATTGGGCCAGAGTGGCTGTTGCTAGAAAACCAGGGGGAAGGTTTTAACGGGAAAAATTGGTCCTCTTAAAAACTGGTGGGGTGCCAAAATGTTATTTGCGGACAAAGGTCTATAAAATTGTTCATAATAACTCTAAAATTTAATAGCGGGCATGCGGGTTGGGGATGAAGCTGTATTACAAAAATAGCACGGTTTGGGGGCCCAGAAAGTGATTTTTAGGTTTTTCAAAGATGGTCCCCAAACAGGTCAAACACCTGTTAAAGGGGGTTTTTAAAGCCCCGGGTGAGCCCAAAGTGACCCCTGTAGTCATGAAAGGGATATTGCTTAAAAAAAAACAGAAAACGGCTATGAATGTGGTTTCCCCTTTGCAGTGACCAGGTGAAGGGGAAGTTCAGCGAGTCCTCAACTTAAAAACTCCCCCATAAAGGGGCGAGGTTATCAAAAAGGGGTCTCCTAATGTGGGGAGGGTCTCCAAAAAACCCCTGTGGCCCCCGACCGGGGCAGGTTATGGTGGAAAACCCCCCAAGGGAAAAAAAATTGGGGGTCCCACAGAGGGTTTTCCCACTGCACTGGAGGGTATCATCGTGAGGGGTCAGGGGGAACCAGAGGCCGGGGTAAATAAAGGGAATGTTTGGGACCCATTCTGATCCTCCCAACAAGGGGGGTAGCAGTTTGGGGCCTCAGGTGCGCCCCAAGTGGCCTTAGGGATTTGACCCTGAGAAGTTGCGTCATTCAGCTTCTGGGGGGGATAGGGGGTTTGGGCGGGGCCCAAACCGGGGGGTTTTCTGAAAACCTAAAATAGTGAGGAAACTCCCCAAAGGGGGCACAATGCAAAACTTCTATGGGGGGGAAAAAGGCGCAGGCCCGGGGTGGCCGCGGAAAATGATTTGTTCTAGGGGTTTAACCCTGTGAATGGCGGCATGCGGGTTTGAAGGGGGGGCCATTTTTGGAGAGCATGTTGCTTTTAATGCCCTGGGGGAAAGTGGCAGAAAAGGGGTGGGTTCCCCAAATATTTGAGTGCAGGGTTTTATAGCCCACAGCGGGAGCTGTATGTGAGCAAGGTTGTCTCCACCCCTGAAAAAGGAAAGAGAAGGCATTGGCCCTGTGTGAAGCTTTGCCCCCGGGGGAAAGGGGTTTGGGTGCGTGTGATAAAGACCTAGGGGCCTTTATCCAGACGGGCGGGATATTTTCCCAAAAAAAAACCAAGGGTTTTCACAGGGGGGCTGCCATTTGGGGGGCCGAAACTTTGCCCCCCGAATTTCCTGTCTTCGGGGGGGAAAGGGAAAAAACCAAATTAGCGCCCAGTAACCATAGGTTACTAAACACATGTTGTTTGTATGGTTTGCTATGCGAATAGTATTGGGGTTTTTTCCTTTTCCCGGGACGGTCATAGCGTTGGGGGGGAGGGGCCCTCCCACTTCCAGGCCAGGGTTTTGGGCCATCCCGGAGGCCCTATTAAAAGGGGGGGCCCATCCCGGGGTTTATTTTGGGGGGGGTGGTCAAATTTCAAATTTGGAGAAGCATGGAAACTTTTTGATAGGGGGGCCCTTTAACCCCCCCGGGTTGTGGAAGCCAAAGGGCCCCGTGGGGGGAAAGGGGGGGAAATTGAGAGAGGGGGTTTTTTGGGGTCTGAAAGTTAGGGTTTCCAAAATCACATTTTTAGAGAGGGGACTCCCGTATAAGTTTAGTTTTGTGGCCCAAAGACCTGAGGTTTTTGTTTGTTTTTCCCATTCCGGTGCCTTTAATAAAGCTGGTTTTAGGCCAGTTTTAAACCGAAGCCCTGTGTCCGATTGCCTTTCCCCCTTTCTGGGAAAACGGGGGATCCCGGGGCTAAAGTACCCCCAGGACGGGCCAAGATTGGGCCCGGAAAGAATGTGGGGTGTCACTTTCATATACATTTTTATTTTTATATATATATAAATATTTATATTTTTATATATATATATATATATATATAATATTATATAAATTTTATATTATATATAATATATATAAAAGGGGGAGAAATGGGCCCAATTGATTCTAACGAAGTGGAATTCGTTTAAAAATTTCAGGAAAAATTCGGTTTTGGAATTTAAGTCGAACTTTGGGGAATTTGGGGGAAGAAGTGTGCTTTTTATTGATAAAAGGCTGGGGAGCACATGGCCCCTAAAAATGGGGCCAAAACACTTGGGGAAGAAGGGCAAAAGCCTGCATGACATTTGCAGAGATGAACCAATCAGAGAACCCGGGGGAATTTTGTTTACGTCCCCCCGCACTATATAAGTTTGGGGCGCGCCGGGAAACCCCATCCTCTCACTTTTGCCCCTTTAGGGGAAAGGGGCTGCCGCGGTGATAGCTCTTTCCCGAAGAAAGATTTTTATATGGCGATTTCTGTGGGGGTCTCAGCTTATCTCAGAGACTGTTCCTCTTAATGTTCAAATTTTTAATTTTTTTTGGGGGGTTTGGGCTGAAATCCAGTGTGGGGTTTCCCCTGCGCTTTGCATATACATTTTAATATCCAAGTGGGAAACTAAGCCGTTCCTGTTGTATTCATTTTTAAAAAAAACAGCGTTTTTACAATACAAAACCACTTCATTTTTGGTGCTTTTTCCCCCCAAATTTTATTGCGCAATTTAAAATCCAGGGGTTAAATTAAAACGTTGTTTTGCTGGTTTTGCTGACCCCAAGAAACCTTTTTTTCAACGCCCAAAAATTTTAAATTTTTTTCCCGTACCTATTTCACAAGCAAAGGTTAATTTCAACTGTATTCTCTTGGGTTTGTTTGGGGTTTGAAAAAACGCAAATTGTAACACGGTCAAAGCTATATTTTTTGCGGGTCAATTTTTTGGGCAATTTTCATTTCCCGGGGTTAATTAAAACGTTGTTTTGTGGGGGCTGCCCCAAGAAAAACCCTCTTTTTCAACGCCAAACTATTTAAATTTTTTCCCGTAGCCCCAATTCACAAGCAAAGGTTTAAATTTCAACTGTATCTCCCTTTTTTGTGTGGGGGTAAAAACACGCAAATTTTAACAAAACTCAAAGCTACTATTTTGTGCGGCCCCAAATTTTTTGGGGCAATTTACATCCCCGGGTTAAAAAAAGCGTTGTTTTTCTGGGGTCTGACAAAAAAAAAACCGTCCCTTTTTTAAGCCAAAATTATAAAATTTTTTCCCAAGCCTAAAATTTACAAGCAAAGGTTAATTTTCAAAAGTAAACTCTTTTTTGTGTGGCTAGAAAACAAAGCAATTGTAACAAAGTACAAAGCTATATTTTGTGCGGCTTTAATTTTTTGGCGCAATTTACATCCAGGGGTTAATTTTAAACCCTTTTTTTTGGTGTGTCTGACAAAAATAAAAACCCTTCCCCTTTCAACGCCAAAATATATTTCATTTTTCCTGTAGCCTAATTCATGTCCCAAAAGGGTTTAATTTAACCTGTTTTGTTTTTTTTTTCATTTAGTAAAACACACCGTGTTTTTTTAAAGAAAAAAAAACAAGTAAATTTTTTCCCGGCCATTTGTGGAGCGCAATTTTTATCCCAAAGGGGTTTCCCAAGCTTTTATGGGTTCATTTGGGGTCAAAAAACAGGGGGATATTTATCATATACAATATCATCATCAAACAGTGTCTGAAAATTTTTTGAACAAACAGTATGTCAGACCGAGAGGGGGCAAAGGCCCCTGCACCTGCGAGTGGGGGGGGCAAAAAAACATTCCTGGAAACAAGGCCCCGGTCGCAGCACAGCAAGGGGCCCTCGCAAGGGGGTCCCCTCGGGGAGGCCACAAATGGGCCCCTGTCATCTAGCGGCCGTGTGTTTTTTCAGGGAACCAAGGGTTCTTGATTGGTTTACTAGGTCATCCCCCTTCCTCCCAGATAATCTGACAAAACCCCAGCCAAGAGTTTTTGGGGGGAATCCTAGACACAACCATTTTGTTGGCATGGCCCGGGAGGGGTCAGGGGGCCCCCACCCTTTTCCCCCACCCGCCTCTATCCCATCCGGTTCCCCCCACCAGAGATCTACTAGTTTTCTGGGCTCAGCGCCCTATAAAAGCGAGGTTTTGAACAAATTTTAGGAGGGCATTTACGGCTACTTGCACCCCCAAGAAATGGGGGCCAAAATTTTCGCCTGCTTTTGCAGGGGAGGCGGCCCAAAAAATAGATTTTGGAGAGTGGCATGGGGGTAAAGTTGTAGAAAGGGCAGCCTCCATACCAAGACCCGGGGATTTAGGACAGCAGTGACGATGAAACACAAATAGGTTTAGATTAGCCCCCGCACTTGGGGGCCGGGTGAGGGCAAGGGTTTCATTTTATCGTCAGGAGAAAGGGGGCGCTTGCGCTTTAGGCAGCAGGGGGTGCCAGCAAGTGGGGGCGGCGGCCCGGGGTCCCCAAAAGGGTAGCAGCAGTGGGGAGGTTTGGGGCCAACGGCCAAGGGGAAAAAACCCCTTTGCAGGTCCAAGAAAGTAGGGCACAGGGGTCAGCGAGGCTTTCGGCCGTAGTCACTCAGTGCGGACGTTTGGGGGTAAAATCCCATACTCGGCCCGGGGTGGCAGTTTTTTTCTAAGACACCGGAGGAGCCTAAAATGGGTTTGTAGTTTTGGGGAAAAAAGTGAAGCGTGGGCCCGGGGGCAACATTGGGACCAAAGGGCCCGCATCCCAAAACATGGGACGTCACCATCCGTGGCCTGGGGAAAAAACGTGGCTCAATTTTGGTGGGCCATCCTGCCCGCCCAGCAACGCAGCACGGCAGCGCCCGTGGGGCATGCCATTGCAAGGGGCCCGTCAAGGCTCCAAACCCCCCTCTGCAGAAGGGTGCTGTTTTTTTTTTTGGAAAAAATCATCTCCCGGTCCAGATGCTCCCGCTCCTCGCCCACTCCCTTTGGGGGGCAGGCATCAGCAAGGCCTTTTCAAAGAGACAACATTTTGCGTCAACCCCTCCTAAGGGGCAGCACTGACCGTGCTCCTGCCCCAAAATGGGTTGGGATTGCCATCCCTCCCTTTGCAAAAGGGGGGACTCTGCCCCCATTTTAGAGAAATAATGGCTTTGCCCAGCCGAGATGGGGATTCCCGCCGTAATTTCTTTTCCAAAAAGGCATACCCGATTTCATAAATATGAAAAACCGAAGGTTTGGGGCAGTCCTTTTAGCTTATCGGTTTGTTCCCCGGGCCGGCGGGACGGACGTCGGACTGTTTAAAACGGTCCAGGGGCCATACTGTTTCCTTTTTCGGCCCCCTGGGGGAAAAGTTTCTTCCAGCCCCGGCCCCACCAACAACTTTGGGCAGGGGGGACGCCGCTTTCTCCTCCACGTTGGGCAAACTGCTGCACCTGCCCCAAAAGCCCCCCCCCCCCTCCCCCTCCAACCACCACCATCTCAGCCTCCACAGTACTGCTCCCCCCATCCCAAATTTTTTTAGGGCAAAAGCGGTTTAAAGCAGTTTTACCCCCTTGGCTTCCCCTCGGGAAAAAGCCCACACAGGGGGGGGAACTGTCCCGTCATGCAAGAAATCGATTTGGGGCTTTCTCCGCGCCAACTGAAAAATCAACCATGGTGAGGGCCCAAGGGAGGAACGGGGCCGCGCTGAAACCGAGGGGGAAGGCCCATGCCCCTGCAGGGCCCAAAACGGTTCAATCTGGTTTAAAAAGGGTTCCTGAAGTCTTCCCCCGATTTTCAGAACTTTTCTAAAAAGGGCCCGGGGAAAAAACTGTGCTTTGAAATTTATCCTTCTACAAAACCGGGGAACACCCTTCGATTTTGCAGGGGCCAGAAGGGGGGGGGCCCCCCCCAAAAAAACACTGATATCGATTTTTTCCCCCCCCGGGAAATTTCCCAGCCTGCACATGTTGGCCCGGGACGTATAAAAAGGGGAAAGGGCCATTAAGTTTTTTTTGATGATCCGGGCGGGACAGGAATACCCCCCTGTTAATTTTTGAGTCACCCAGTGGCACCCAATGCGTGACCCCTTTCCTTTTGTTGGGGGCCATTCGGGGGAGGCCAGGGTTATTTGTCATTTCACCAGGACTACGGAGGGAATAACGTCATTCCACGTTCTTTCCCTTTGTAAAGTTGCTGAAAAACTTCGGGGCGGGGACTGGAAGGGGTGCCCTACATCCGGGGCCAAAATGATCGAGGGGGACTGAAATGGAGCAGGAGGGGGGAGGACTTTTGGAGCAAACATTGTCGGGTGAAATGAGGGGGTTTTTCTTCCCAGGTGACAAAAAAAGGAGGGCGGGAGCACTGGGGGGAGGGGGATGGAGAGAGGAAAAAAAGGCAGAGGGGGACCCCCAAGAAAACCGGGGCAGATACAGGGGAAAATGGAGGCAGGGACCCCTCGGGGGTCATTTGTGAAAGTTTGGCCCCAAACAGGCTTTTTTTGCCGGGCTATTGACGGGAAAAAATAGCAGAAACCCCCGGGCAGAGGGATGACTTCGGGCCCTCTCCACCCTTTTGGCCCCTGGGCTCCCCGGCCCAAAAATGGAGTTTTTTTCCAGCTATTGAGGGGGAAGACAAATTTAAAATACTATGGGGAAACCTCCCTAATCATTGGGCCCTTTTTGCCTATGTGCGGCATGGGCCCTCCTCTGACGGGGTTGCCCGGGGGGTTCCCTCACGCCAAAATACAAAGGGCCGCGGCTGCTGGGGAAAAGGTGGGGGGGGGTGGGAGCAAGTCCCAGCCCCATCGTAGTAACCTAAGTCTGGAGTCATAAAGACATTCCTTCACCCCCAAGTGAGGGGGCAGTCGCCAGCAGCGCAGCAGCAAGACCTAAAACCCCCGCCAAAAATTTTGGGGGCCTACTTGGCACCCTCCCACCTCTTTTTTAGAAAACCCGGGCTGGACTATTGGGCACCCCAAACTGGATGTTAGCCGCAATTTGCCGATTTTCATGGAAAGCGGGTCCTGCCCAGCCAGTAGTGGGGCCTCAAGCGGGTGTTCAGTCGGCGGGGGAAAATCATTCCCCAAAAGGAAACCCCCGCTTCCCCCCAGGGGAAATGGGGAACGACAAAATTTTGTCAAGATAAAATCGGGCGTGGATCGGCCGGGGATTTCCCAACACCCCAATCCCTTTAAAGGCTCAGTCGGGGTTTCAAACTACCTCCCCTCAGCCACTATTTTAAAGCCGCCACCCGTTTGATGCCAACTCTCCTGACATTTTCTCCATCCCTACCACCATCTTTACCGGGGACTGGTATTGACACCCCCCAATAAAACACTCTGCCCATTGTGCCCCCTCTATGACCCATCTGCGTGCTGTTGCTGTTTGTCCCTCCACACTGTGCCCATTGTGCCATTGCCTGACCTATGCTCCCGCCCCGGGAACCCCCGCTCCCCAGTCATTTTTCCCACTCTTTGGCTTCCCCCTGTTTTGCCACCTCCAGAATGTATTGTGAAATCTCTACCTCATTCTCCCTTTTGGACCCCTCCTGCCCCCCCCCCCAACCAATGTGCCCATTGTGCCACTGCCTAAACCTATGCTGCTGCCGCCGGCCCTTTCCGCTCTCAGTCATTGTCCCAAATTCTGTGGTTTTCCTCCTGTTTTCCCACCCCCCAGAATGTCATTTTGCCACGGGCCTGATCTCATGCTGCTGCTGTCGTGCCCCAAAATTTGGTGATTGGGGCCACTCTGGGGGCCTTTAATACTGTTTTGCCCCCTCCAATTCTTTGGGTGCCACTGCCTTTTAAAAGCTGCTGTGTCTTACCTCCACACTGTGTTTTGTCCCAAACTCTGGGGCCAAATTAGGGGTTTTTGCCGCCCCCAAATTCATTGGGGCCCTCCCTATCTCTTTACTGCTCCCAACCGTGACCTCCACATATTAATTTTCCACTTTTTGCCTAATACTGTTTTGCCGCCTCCAGAAAGTCATTGTCCACTCCCCGGGATCTCATACTGCTGCCCCCGGGGACCCCCACACTGTGGGGTTTGTGCCACTTGGGGCCAAAATCCCGTTTCCCGCCTCAGAATTTCCCATTGGCCACTGCCTACCTCTTACTGCTGCCGCCGTGACCTCCACATTTGTGTGTTTGGGGCCCACTCTGGGGCCTAATACTGTTTTGCCGCCTCCAAATTTCCATTGGGGCCACTCCCTGTTTCTCATGCGCTGTTTGTCTGACCTCCACCCTGTTTTCATTGTCCCCACTCTGTGGCCTAATACTTTTTTGGGCCCCCCCCAAATGTCATTGGGGAAACTGCCTGACCTCATACTGCTGCTGCCCGTCCCTTCCACACTGTTTTTTGGGCCACTCTGGGGCCAAATACTATTTTGCACCTCCAAAATGTCATTGTGCCCTCCCTATTTTCAAAATTTGCGGGCCGCGTGACCTCCACACTGTTGATTGGGCCCCCTTTTGGGGCCTAACACTTTTTTGCCCCCTCCAAAATGTCTTTGTCCCCACTGCCGGATCTCTACTGCTGCCGCTGTGCCCCTCCCCCACTTTTGTGATTGTGCCACTCTGTCCCTAAAACTTTTTGCCGCCCCCAAAATTTGCATTGTCCCACTCCTGACCTCATAGGGCCTGCCGCCGTGACCTCCACACTGTGTAATTGTCCACTCTTTTGGCCTAATACTGTTTTTCCGCCCCCAGAATGTCCCTTGTGCCACTGCCTGACCCCCAATTACGGCCCTTGGGCCACCCCTGGTTTGACATCCCCCCTCATCTCGGTTCCCCCCATTTTGGCCACTCTGTGGCTTCCTCTTTTTTTGCCACCCCCAGAATGTCTTTGGTGCCACTCCCCTAACCTCATGCGGGCTGGGGCTGCCGCCGTCACCTCCACACTCTGCCCACAAATTTTTGCCCCCTTACTCTCAGCTTTTTTTTTTCCCAGCTTTCCCCGGGAAGACTTTATCAGGCTACTTTTCCCCCTTCATTTTTTTGGTCAGTTTTTGCCCTTTAAGTGCCCAGGGAATTTTATAGGAAGCGATTCTAAGAGCAACGGCATTTATCTGCGTGTCTCTAAAACACAACATTGTATGGGAAAACCAAACCCAACTCCCCGCCCTATTTTTAAACATGGCACAACTTTTTTTTTTTTTACCCCGCACCCTGAGGCCCCGTCAAACCTAGAAATAGCTGCTTTTAACGCGATTTTGGGGGAAGTAATTCGGACCGAAAATTTAAATTTTTCGGAAAAATTTGGCAAAATGACCGAAACGAATTTTTGGGAATTAAAAATTTTCCCCCATCTCTTTTAAAATTTTATATATATTTTATATATATATTTTTATATATATAAATGAAAAAAAATTTTGACACACTGATACAAGTTTTCCTACCTGCAGTGAATGGAGAGGTACATTTATTATTATTGTGGGTACACTTCAACCGTGAGAGACAGAATCTAAATCCCATTATATGTATGATTTTTAAATAATTCATTTGCATTTTATTGCTTGAAATAAGTTTTTGATCACCTACCAACCAGCAAGTTGTAGTTGCAGTAGTTTAGTTGTTAGTTTTTCTTTAAAAAGCCCTCCTACTCTGCACTCATTAACTGTATTAATTGCACCTGTTTGAACTTGATACCTGCATAAAAGACACCTCAACACACTCAATCAATTACACTCCAACTCTCCACCATGGCCAAGATCAAAGAACTGTCTAAGGACACCAGGGACAAAAATTGTAGACCTGCACAAGACTGAGATGGGCTACAGGACAATAGGCAAGCAGCTTGGTGAGAAGGTAACAACTGTTGGTGCAATTATTAGAAAATGGAAAAAAAACAAGATGACTGTCAATCTACCTTGGTCTGGGACTTCATGCAAGATCTTGCCTCGTGGAGTAAGGATGATTCTGAAAAATGTCAGGAATCAGTCCAGAACTACATGGGATGATCTGGTCTTTAACCTGAAAAGACCGGGGACCACAGTCTCAAAGATTACCCTTAGCAACAGACTATGCCATCATGGATTAAAATCCTGCAGGGCATGCAAGGTCCTTCTGCTCACATCAACATATGCCCAGTCCCATTTAAAGTTCACCAATGCCCATCTGGATGATCCAGAGGAGGCATGAGAGAAGGTCATATGGTCAGATGAGATCAAAATACAACTGTTTGGTATCAACTCAACTTGCTGTGTCTGGAAGAAGAAGAAGGATGAGTACAACTCCAAGAACACCATATGTGAAGCTTAAGAGATGGAAACAAAATACTGTCGGGTGTTTTTCTGCAAAGGGGAAAGGTTGACTGCACTGTATGGAAGGGAGGATGGATGGAACCATGTATCGGGAGACTTTGGCTAACAACCTCCTTTCCTCAGTAGTGTTGAGCGATTATTATCGACAAAGTTGAAATCGGCACGGTATTTACGTTGATCAGATTTTTTAGATAACGCGATAATTTAGGTTAAAAATTGTGCATAATCTATTAATATCGCGCCATTTTCGGCGCTTCTGTCATTTTGGTGGCCAGCAAATCAGCTTACAGAATAGAGCAGGGTGAGATTTTGTGCGACCTCATGACTGGATGTGTATGGTTGCGATTGGCTGGGAAAAAACAATGACCTCGTTTTTCATAAACAGCCTTTCCTGTTCATGATCGTGTCTGTCAGCGTCTCATAGCAGTAGGACGTGCGCTTTGCCTCTGTCCAAACAGCTCAGCAACAGCTCAGCGAAATTATTTTATTTTTTCACAGAGACAGCTCTACTTTTAGCTGTGATCCTTAGAAGTTAGTTAGATCAGAGATTTGCAGACTTTAGGTAGTTAGGCAGAGAATTTTAAAGGAGCATCTACCGCTGTAAAGTCCTGGGGGGAAGCGGGGGTGGGGGGGCGGCCCCACGGGTGAACACAGACAAGCTCTATAAAGGATACTGGATATTGTACAGTCAAAACTTTGTTTAGACATTGCATTGCCTTATATTAGGATACAGATTTTTTTTCTAGTAACTGCAGGTCTATTTGTTAGGTGCAAAACTCCACTTTTATTCTCAGTATACATTTCAGACAGGGTTCTTTTTCAATTTTGCCCCGTCAGCTTTGTTGATATAGCACCTTGCACTTAAATTTGAATACAGCAGTTTTGTAGTCACCCCGGTTGATTGGGGCCAAAAAATACTTT